>JASSUY010039509.1:0-14425 GCA_032466535.1 Forpus xanthops | reverse complement strand
TCACAAGAGCAGAGTAGAGGGGCAGGATCACCTCCTTCGACCTGCTGGTCATGCTCCTTTTGATGCAGCCCAGGATACAGATGGCTTTCTGGGCTGTGAGCACACACTGCTGGCTCATATTCATTTTCTCAACGATCAACTTCCCCAAGTTCTTCTCCACAGGGCTGCTCTGAATTTCATCTCTGCCCAACCTGTAGTTGTGCCTGGGGTTGCTGCTACCCAGGTGTAGGACCTTGCACTTGGCATGATTAAACGTCATGATGTTGGCATCAGCCCACCACATAAGCGTGTCAAGGTCCCTCTGGATGGCATTCCTTCCCTCCAGCATATCAACTGAACCACACAGCTTGGTGTCATCGGCAAACTTGCTGAGGGCGCACTCAATTCCACTGTCCATGTCACCAACAAAGATGTTGAACAAGACTGGTCCCAATACCGATCCCTGAGGTACACCACTCATTACTGGTCTCCAGCTGGACATTGAGACATTGAGCACAACTCTGCGTGCGGCCATCCAGCCAGTTCTTTATCCACCGAGTGGTCCACCTATCAAATTGACGTCTCTCCAATTTAGAGACAAGGATGTCATGTGGGACAGCGTTGAACGCTCTGCATAAGTCCAGGTAGATGACATCAACTGCTCTACCCCTGTCCATCAGTTCCATAGCCCCATCATAGAAGGCACAGAATATTGGTAAAGAGAAAGGAAACCAAAAGAATAACAAAACATTCCTTAATGGCAGTCTGTGTTCCAGTAATGTAAAGAAACTCTTGGTAAAATGAGAGTGATTTGAAGAGAAATAGGTTGAGGAGGGAAAGCTGGATTTTATTTACTCTAAGTGCGTAAGTCTAATCCAAACAGTGTTACAATTCAACAGTGTCATGACATCTTTTCCAGAAGAGAAAAACTCATACAGAGAACTAGTCTCATGTGATTTTATATTAATTACCATCTCTAGTTGTACTTTGAATCCAAACCCAGAATAAAATCTGCAGAGGATAGGTGGCTTTCTTAGTGACAGAAGACGACCAGCCTAAATTTTAAACTCTGATGTGTAAGGCAAGAGATTAATTTTAAAAATGCACAGAATCACAGAAGATCTTGAGTTGGAAGGAATCTGTAAGGATCATCAAGTCCAATTCCCTGCTCCTCACAGGACTGCTTAACACTAAACCAGACGTCAGCACATTCTTGCCATTCTCAGGCACAGGTGCTTTGTTCTACAGATGCCAATTTGTACTGGGATGGGGCCAAGGTAATCTACATTTGTGTTCTAAATTTCAACACCTCTGAAAACTCAGGAATGATCCAATGCCCAGTTCTTTACAGGAATGCTTAGGAAGATCAAATACCTTCTCCAGAGAATTTAAAAGACTACTAAAAACCTGTTGCCATTAAAAATATTTGCCATGAGAATCTTTTCATTATCTCTCATCTCTGCTCTTAAAGAAGGCAGGTAGGATGCCAATTTTTCTGCTGAGTGATCAGCTAACACGCAACTTTTGGCGTACTGAGATTCTTGGCAGGTATATATGTAGTGCATTTTCCCATCTGCTCCCCTCCTTAGGGCAGGCAGGAAGAAGAAATATCTAAGCAGAGAAATAATGTGATCCTTTTGTGTGCTGTAGCACTCCCACTGTAGCTGCTATGAAGAGCGGCAAAACTTCCTGTTCACACTTTTAATGTATCAGCTAATCTCCAGTAGCCATGCGTATGCTTTTCCACAAAGCAACTGCAAGCAAGGTTATTCCATCGTTGCTGAGGGATAATCTGCTGCTTATTTACCATGAATCAATAGGCTGCACATGGGCAGCTACTGTACAGAGCCTAGTATGTGTCAAATTCTCACCGCATCTGCCCATAGTATTTGTCTGTCTACAGTTTGCAAGACAATAAAGTATGCAAAGTAACCACAGTGATTGCCACATACTCAATTTTACCTTGTAACTGTAGTGTGCTGAATAGTTGACCCACTTCCTCACGTTGGTCTTGTCCTCGACAGAGATGGACCGAACAGTGGCTTTGGACGCAGAAGTGGTGGGCATGTCAAATTCCACATCTACATAGCGGACAAAACTGGAAGGCACTTCCCGGTCAGAGCCAAGCTCTAGGTGACAGAAGAAGCTGTGAGGATGGCCAGAAGCTGGAAAAAAGAGCAAAGAGACATGAAAGTTGTATTGGATGGATCACAAAAAACAACATTTAGGAAGATACAACATCATGAAACTGCAAGAAACTAAGAATCTGCCTGGGTGAACTAGTTCATACCAAGTGACAGTATCTTACCTCTTTCAGCACTATAGGAATTTCCAGAGGAATTAAACAAAACTGCAGAAAGGATTGCCAATCACTCTGATTTTCTTTCAGCGGATGAAAATACAAGATGTAAATCAAGCACAGTAGGGTAAAGGTATTTTCCCTCTTCTTATTCCCCCAGTGTATGTAACATTAAGCACATTGTGGCATATCCTTCTGAAATGTCTGTATTGGTAATGAGGAAAAGTGGGATTTGGCAGATATTTCACATTTGTTTGAAACTGTTATCCTCATTGTTAGTAAAAGAATATATACTGGATAATGTTAAATAACTTCCCTGGGTTTGAAAAGCAAGTCCTTGCATAGCTGGGAAGTAATGATTTATTCTTTGCCCCACAACAAGGTGGCTAGCCATTAAAGAGGGCAAGGTGAAGAAGGAATCACGGTTAGCTCTGTCACCTGTAAATGATAACCTTTGTTATTATTTTCCCCCTGTTTTTTGCTGGACAGCAGTGATGTTTAAAAATTGAAGTGGGGACTGCTAGTCAAACTAGTCTGGTTTTATTTCTGACTGGAGCCAACTCTCTAACCTCTTGAGCGAGTCACTTAAGGTCTGTAACTTAATTTTTCTGTCTACAAAATGAGAAAGAAAGCCTTTGAAGACACATTGGGCTTTTCTGATTGAAGAGATTCAGAGTTTCTTCACAAGAGGAGGTTTAACAAGTTACACCCCTGCAACAAATCCAGCGAGAGGCTATGCAGTTAAGCAGAGACAGCACTGATATACAGCACCACGGCTGGAGTCAGGTTATGAATGACTGGGTGCTCTCATCAAACAGACATAAAAGCTTGAGCTCTGCAAGCATTAAAATATACCACCAGGACTTTCATCAGAATTAATTATCCCAAGCAGAGTGCTGACTCTGGTTCTAAAGTGAGCTGGAAGCTCTCTTTGACAGCACATCCTGGCTTTTCATACCTGGAGCATGCTTTCTCTGGGTAAAATCAGTGGCACACAGCACACCTCAAAGGTGATGCCAAGCACCACGGGCCAGTGGCAGTCCCACTGTTCCTGGGGAGATCACTGTGTTTCTGGCACTGCAGGGCTTTTGCTTCTGGCCAGTTCTTGGACACACCTGTGGTGGCAGCATACTCCAGCCTCTGCCATGGGACACTTGGGTGCTGCGGCATGTACCCGGTAATCACTGCTCTGCAGTACTGCATTATGGAGATGCCTAAAAATGAGTCATTTCTGGCTCAAAATTTCTGTATTCAGCACTCAGTGCTGTCAACCAGCTCCCAGTCTCAGGCTCCCCATTTGATCGTATCTCTTCACTCACCCTATGCCAGGCTCAGCAGACTCATTGTAATCCTTCCTTCTCATCTGCTTTCCTATGCTTTTCTTCTCCTCTAGATTGCAGTGGGCTGCTCCCCCCCCCTCAGGCTGCCTGGATTGCAGTGGAGGTCCAGAGCAGCCTGAAGGAGCGATAATACCACACTGGTGCAAGCCACTGCTCAGGCTGCAAAGTGTTCAGCTTGCACTGTTACACTCCAGAGCTGGCATATACTCAAGTTGCTTTTGGATGGATACATGTGAAAGTAGCACTGGAAAGTGTTAACCAGGCTTGACCACACTGTGTGATGGGTTCTTTGGCCATCTGAGCTTTTAAGCTCCTCATAATTTCAACGGGACACATGGAACTAACAACCACTCTTCTAACACACATGTTGGTGGATATTCATAGGCTCAAAAAAAAAAAAAAGGGGGGGGGGAAATAAAGGGGGGAAAAGGAAGAAAAGTATTAATGCAATGCAACTACCAATGTAATTTAATTTCTTCCAGTAGTTTTACCCACTAACAGAAAAGACCATGCACAACACTCAAACAAAATATGAAAGGTAGTTATTTAAATCAGTGCAGCATGGTAGGCAACAAGGTGAAGTTATTAACAAAGCAAGTCCTTCACCAAAGCTATAGCAAAAAATACCCAGCACATGAGTGTTCATCAGTGAGGCACATGAGGCACAACTTCTATAGACTTTCTGCTCAACAGGCTTATTCAGAGCTCTTTCTCTAATGGACAGGTACAGTTTGGAGTAAAATTAGTCAACAGACTGCTTTTGCTTTGCAGCTTTTTGCTGCCTTAAGCTATTAACATTTCATTCTGACAATCAAGGATCTGGTAATATAATTCATATATATGCATGAGTTTCTGTGACTGGAAAGAATCTGTTCCAAATGACTCTGATATCCCAACAAGTTTGGATTAAAGGATTTAATTTACTTCAGAAAGTATAGCAGGTACCTGGATCCACAGCCAAAGTAAAGCAAACTCCAGACATTCAGATCCAAGGCTCGGCACAGATACTACATCCCTGCTTTGCTGGAGGTGCATTTTCCCATGATTGAAGACCAAGTGGTTGTTTTCTTAATATTCTGCTGGTGGATTAAAAAAAACCCAAACACGTGGAGCTCAGCCAGCTGCAACTGAAGCTCTGCATAGCCTGTAAATAGGCTTTATCTACTAATTTGATCACATTAATTGTGTATATGAGAAGGGCAATAAAGATTGACAAGCTATTTTGGAAAGGATTTTAGCAATGTGCTTAGTAGAATCCAGTCCATAGCTTTTCTTAGGTTAAATCACAGTCAGAGTACAAACTCTCCTTTTTTGTCATATGCTTTTATGTCCAGTCAAAAGCAGCCATTTTGGCTACAGACAGAGCTGATAACAAGTTCCTAAAGTGAGAGTGCAAAGGGCTCCATCCCATTAGAAAGCACAAAGAGAAAACATTTGGATAAGACAGCAAAGCTACTGAAATAGTTTTGGAGCTAGGATACTACAACCTGAATGCAAGCAGTGAGCTTTGGAAGGGACCAGCTCTACTCTCATATAGATGAGGTACTTACTGGCTGTATTCTTCTACTTAGTGCTTGAGAACAGCGTCATTTACACAGACTTCAGCAAATAAGTGGAGGTGAGTTATTGCATAACTTATGGGTAGGGCTGCATACAGTCAAGCATACACAAGGTTGGGAGTAGATCACACATTAGTATGGTATGGTCAGAAAAGTATGTGGTCCATTAGGAAAACCTAAGGATCGGGAATCATTGCTTTAGAGTACCATTTATATCCCTCATTGCTTGCCATATATTTTGAGTAAGGAAAACCATGGGACAAGTGCCTGAGAGGCAAGGTCAGATTTAAACTACATTTGGCCTGCCCTGTCATAATTTTTTTTGATTCCTTCCCTCTCATATAACTCATGTGTCCTGGCCGAGACAGTGCTTGCACAGCCCTTCCTTTCCCTGAAATTACATCTGACCTGACTGGAGATGTGACGACACTCTCTTCCTCTCAGGATGTAAACAAATACTAACTGCCTTGAGTTCTACCCGGTGACACTGATGGATAGACGCTCTGTGGCAGGGCTCCAACAGCAGTACTAAGTCTGTGATCCATTTCCTCCTGACATAGGGATATATAATAGAGCCTCACTCTTGGAGAGACAAGATCAAGCACACAAGAGGCATAGATCAACATCTCTCTCAAGTAGTGACGGGTAAGGAAGCATCACGTTGTAGGAGGCAGCAGAACCTGGAGTTCTGCCTCTTCTCCGGGTTTGCTACTGGCATGTTCTGTGATTGTGTTAAAGTCTGGGGGCTTTCGTTTCCCCAGCTGCAATATCTGTGTGATATACTGAGATTTTTTGAGAGAAGATGACACAGAAGGCTCAATTTCACAGCATGCAGATGGCATAGTGAGATTTTCCTCACAAGCATGTTACTGCTCATAAACAGCCTGAGGTTAATTTTGCATTGCATATTTCTTTTGAGTTCCAAAGCTCTCTCTTCGTATGTCCCACACTACAAAAAGCATAAAGCCTTCACTTTTGTTAGCCATATCCCTCCAAATTTGTAACCTGTGGTGTAAGCTGGTGTCCTTGGGCTGAAATGTGGTCCAACAGATCAGAAGACTTGGATCACTGTTCTGCTGACACTATAGCTTAAACTCAGGAAAAACGTAAGTCCTTAAAAGTGCCAAATCTGGTACTGAACTTGCCTTCAGGGAATACTGAATGTACAAACCCTCCCAGTCACCCAGCTGCATTACTACAGTATTAATTTCTTAATAGTAAAAAGTCCATGTTTGTAAAAAGCTTGTCTAGATTAGAGAAATTCAGAAGTAAAATTCACTATGAATTAAAGTAAACCCAAGCTGTCTAGCTTTACTGCACACTGTAGATGAAAGGCAGGAAGTGGAATGGCTGGCAGTGATGGCCCAAGGGAAGAGTAGTTTGCCCATAATATCTGAATGTTTAATTATGAACATGTTACTAGAAATACAAAGAATTGTGGGGTTTATGCTGGCATTCCCTCTTCAGGCTGAAGCTGCATTTACCTGTCTGCACTGATTACAGAAACGCAGCCACAAACTGGTGCTCGGAAATGTCTTTTTTTTTAATGGCTACACAATACCTTCTGTCGTCTTATAATCCCCATTCCAGATACTTTCTAGGCATTAGCTGTGGTATATGCATTGAAATATATAGCAGTGGCCCAGTATGCTTGGCAGTGCATGGAAAAGGAATCACATGTGCTGGAGCAACGACATCAATCTACGTGGTTCTGTGATTCAGCACTGTAGCATAGTATGCTGCCTTTGCAAGTTACCTGAAAAAGCCTTGATTTCAATAACATTGCTAAGCACACAGAGACGTTTGATGCCCAAGTCCCATAATGCACTCATAAAAGCAAAGCAGAAGGCATATTTTGCATCTGGAAAGCCTAAACTTGTTTTATCGTTAGCAATGTTTGTAGGATACATAAACTACTGCAATGAAAGTTCATATAAATGTTTCACATAACTAACTGATGTCTTTTGGTATCCTACAGAAGGTGATTTATCCCTCATCATGTAAGCTCAATGCTCTCTATCTTCCAAAATACATAACTCCTTCTAGTTTAGGCCTGCAGAGATGATATGCACCACTTACCTGAGTTTTTGTCAGGCAGTCGGTTTATTCTCCATACGATGGAATTAAAGGCATGCTCGTATTTGGCGGTTCCCAAAGTTACTCTCATTACTGGCTCAGAACCAGACAGGCTGGTTGATCCAAAAGTGGCCCCCTTGTTCACCTTAGCTTTCAAAGACTTCTCCCCCAGGACGCTCTCCCTGCGGAAGTTCTTTACCCACTTGTTTGGCACTGGGTAGCGGATCATCACGTTTTCACAAGGGACCTGAGTTAAAGGGTCACGGTTGGAAGAGAACCCAGTGGACATAATCAGCCAGCTCTGCACCTCCACCTCAGCACCATTGATGCTGGCAGCTGTCCTCAGAGTAAAAGGCAAAGTTTTCTCAGCAAAGACAGTTTTGAATCGCATCAGTTCAAACCGGCAGGCATCCAAGGGGTTGAACAGGATAATACGGGAGTTATTAAACACATCTTCATCCACACATGAATGGAACTGACAGCTGTATAATTTAATCCACTTAGTGGTAGTAGTGGGCATAATATCCTGTCTTGCAACTATTTCATTCCCTTTGATCAGGATATCATTAAGGCCCAGTCTGCATTCTGCCAGCCCAGAAAGGAAGCTGAGAACATAGATATGGGTCAGCACACTATGCTGGAGAATCACACTATCCCCTTTGGCCAAGATGCCATGAAACTCATCCCTGACATCGACTGTGATTTCTTCTTCTTGATAATTCAGTCCTACTGTGCTCAAGTCTGTTGATGAGGCTGGCAAGTTCATCAGTGTGTCTTGCACAGCACTGATGAAGCTAAGGAAGTCTTCATAATCCGTAGTCCCAAGTTTGATAATTTGTTCTCTCTCTGCTGTATGAGCAATGGCTGGTTTAGGCTGATACTTCTTTTTCTCCTTGTAGGTTGTGCGGTCCAACCGCACACTGTGTATCCTTCCATTCTCATCATAGTTCTGGAGTTTGCGCTCTGAAATCTCATGATTGATTTCAAGTTTGAATTCCCGGAAAGGTTTCTCCAGTCCTTTCTCATAATAAAGCTGTATACATCCACTGTCAGTCAGCTTGACATATATTGGTCCCCAGTGCCTGGATGACATAATATTCTTCTTCTCTGGGATCCTGAGCATCATTGGCCATCCATCCTTTGGCTGAGCTGGTGCCAGATTAAAAAAGGCTGCATCCAGATCATATGGCATCATGGGATCATCGTCAGGCAGGGTAGAGGTGCTCACATGATCTGGGTCTCCAATCTGAAGTTGTTTGAGCTGCTCTACAGCATCTGTGTGGGTTATATTTTTGCTTGCCTCATGGAAACTGATGATATCAGACTCTTGATGAAGAACAATGAGAGAGTCCCTTTGGCTTTTGCCTGGAGCACTGGAGACAGAAGAGCTTTTGGAACGCCTGTCTCGCTCCTCAAAGAATGAGCTGAATGGATTGATGGGTGAAGGCTGGACATCTCGCAGAGATTCATCCAGGAAGGGATTAGTAGCACTCCATGGTGGTGTTTCAACAGAAGGCAACTTGGTTAAGGAGGAGAGATCGAGTTTTTGAATTTTGGAGAGGTCCCCCAGTGTGCTTTTAGGACGTTCTCTTTTCTTGAAGTATGTAGTGAGATTAGAGTTAACATCTGGAGCCTGTGTTTCTGCAGGTGGGGTGTCTGTTTTCAAGGGAGAAAGGTTTGGTGGTAAAAAACTGACTTCATTGTCATCAAAAGTCACCCAGCTGGGAAAGCGAACTGTGGTTGGAGTAGATGAATGCCCATTCATGGAGGTGTTGGTCAGCTGCCAGTTGACAGCCTCCATATCTATCTCTTCATCTTCCTGGAGAGATGAGGAATTGTCTTTAAAAAAAGAGGGGAGGGGAGGAAATTTCAGCTAATTACTCTGAAGTTACCTAGTTCTCTCCAAGTACAGAAAACTACAGTCTGCACAACAGTTTGCATGTTCAACAAAGGCATTTTCATACTCTGGGCAAGAAAGATAATCAGAAGACTTGGCTAAAATGCTCAAGAGTCTGGCCAGAATTAACAAAGAAAGAGACAGCTGAACACAGAAAAGGAACACAGTAAGAAATAGAAAAGGAATTACAGCAATGATTGTATTGCTCTCATTCCAACATAAAGACTTAAAAAAACCCAAAGAAACTTAGCAAACATGTTGCAGTGATTTTTTTTTAAATTCCCTCTCTAAGCTTTCAGGCTGCATTTCTCCTCTCCACTCACCTTCTGCCATTTATTCCTTTCACTCTTGTTCTCATTTTTTCCCTTTCTGTCCCCATACCCTTTGCTCTAGAGAAGAATACAGGAGGGGAGGGAATGAACACTGTGGAAGAGCTCTTCTGCACTTTGTCCTTATACATTTTTCTGCACATTTGCTGTTAACACAAAGCACATGGGGATTTGGTGAAGACACCATAAAGGGTATCTAGGTGGCATTTTTGCCCAGGATGTGTTCAGCAAAGAGACTGCCAGTCCTTGGATGTTGCTGAAGAATTTCTCAGAGAAGCAATGATCTAGGGATGCAAGTTAGCATACAAAAAAAACCCATTTCTTTTAACTTGTGGAAGTTGTTCCCACCCTCTGTCAGGACATGGCGCCTTCAACCACTATTTTCCTAATCTCAGGCTCTGCCAAGATACTTCCCAGAAGCTCACATTTTACTGTGCTATTTCAATCCCAGCTCTTCCTGGTGGAGATAGCTGCAGCAGAAATAAGATGTTCTCCAAAATGAGTGTACATTCTCAGACCTCAGAAATTAAAGGATTTTCATCCCATTTTCTTCCCACCAAGCTAATCAGAAAAAGTGCTTCTCAAAATGAGCAGCCAGCATGAAATTACACTCTGCAGCTGCACCATGGGTTTGCTTTATGTATGATACAACAGTACTGGCATTTGTGCCTGTTGTTTCTGATAGATATATAGGTCCTATGTTTTTACCTAAGTCACTGTTCTTCAGTACAAGCAGTATGGATGCACACTTGTGGTGTTACAATATTAATAACAGCAACAATAACAACAACCTATTTAAGTAATTATTTAAATTGCCACCAGTTCCCCCAAAAAGATGAGCTTTGTCTCCATTCTGCCTCCACCATAGTAAGACAGTTTGAATTTTCACTCCAGTTACCTACCATTCAGGATATGGAATGGGGAATATTAATGTGTCATGGGTTTAGCAGTAGCAGTCATTTTTCTCCTTCTTGGTAGGTGGTGTAGCGCTGTGGTTTTAATTTTGGGCCTGGGAACAGCACTGATAACACCAGTGTTTTCAGTTACTGCTTGGTAATATTTCGGCCTGACCAAGGACTTTCTGAGTCTCATGCCCTGCCAGGGAGGACAGGAAGCAGGGAAGAAGCAGGAACAGGACACCTGAGCCAAACTGACCAAAGAGGTATTCCATACCACAGCACGTCATGCCCTGGATGTAAAAACGGAGGGCAGAGACCCGGAAGGGTGGGGGTACACTGCATGGTTGGGGTATCGGTAGTGAGAGATTGTATTCTTTTCCCTTGCATTTCTCTTGTCATTATTATTATTGGTGGTAACAGTAGTGATTTGTATTATACCTTAGTTACTAAACTGTTCTTATTTCAACCTGTGGGAGTTGCATTCTTTTGATTCTTCTTTCCATCCCTCCGGGAGCAGGGGGAGGAAAGAGGGGGAAGTGAGTGAGTGAACTAGGTAAGTTATAGTGGCTTAAACCACGATATCATGTAAGTCAAAGTCCTGCCACTAGCTCATTATAATGTCACAGGTGAGTTGATTTTCTGGGCCTCATCCCAGCTGCATGGAAGTTCACTCAACTTTTTGACCTAAGGATAAAACACACAGTGCAAATTCTAAAGGTTAGTATAACTGAGAATTATATATGAAAAGAATGATACCAATTTGTTTTTAAGCCACAATAATAACAAAGCAATAACAAGAACAGACAGCTTTTACAGACTATCTATGCATTTCAAAGTGTATTTGAAAAGAAGTGGCACTATCTCGATTTCCCCGATTTTCTTCTCTACCCTGACATTTAACTCCCAGCTTTGCACCATACTTCTCTGTAGTCTCTGCTACTGTTTACACCACTGGATGCTCTTCTCTTTCCAGTGACCCACAGTGATAAGTCTTTTACCTGGTAAATTTTGCCACAAGACTATAAATAGATTTGTGAGGGGAAAAAAATAAGCCACCTTATCGTCATTCATTCAAACCATCTTATTATCACCCTCAGAGAGAAAGTAATAAAAACCCCACCAAGAATAATCTGATGTTGTTCTGATCCTCAGGTCCATACCAATACCCTCCTATGTTGTCTCATGCTTTTCCAGTACTTTGGTTAGCAAACACATAATCCTCTGAAGCACAGCAAAGGCAATTACAAGATGTGGTAAAAGTCTCTGATTTTATGGTATTTCTGGGAAAATATTCCCCATTTCTTTTAGGACTTCTATAAGTCCTGTGTATATAAGATCAGGGCTTCTTAAGAGTGGACCACCTTTCCCTTGCCTGCAATTATAATTTTCCCCTTTCCTATATCTTAGCTTTTGAACTACAGAAAACAAATGGGAATCCACAAATAAAGCAGTAAAATAATAAACAGAGTAGATGAGAAGACCTCCTTGACAGTCCACATGAAAAAACACAGAAGTCATCTGAAGAATTTCTCTCTAAACTGAAGCAGCTTTATAAAATGTTTGTTTTGACTCAGATACCCAGAAATACAGCAGAAGCACTACAAGAAGATGGTTTCACATGCGTAATCATTTGTGTAATTTTATTTTCTAGAAGAAATCTGTAAACTGTTATTTGATCTGATATGTGGAAGTGTCAAATCTGGGAAGTGAAATAATCTTTCTCAAACTAAAATCAAAAGCACATTCTTCTGCTGCCAAAGAACCATATGGTTGGGTTTACAAATGTTTGAAGAATACAGAGGAGGTTCTAGGAAAGGTAGGTTTTTAGCTCTGTCTGTAAGAGAATGGCTAATAGCAAGTAGTTTAAAAATAACAATATGCTAATGCAGCTAAGCATCCAAAGAAAGTTCTTAAGAACCAGATGAAATAGTGTGCTTCCCAAGAGAAATATGGGAACCTCTGATGCAAGGGCAAATACAGCGTGGTGAAAAATCTTGTCATGGCTACAGGATGGCTTAGACAATTACTTTAGATTTTCTCTTCTTGACTTTTGATGAATTCCTGAATGCGGGCAATAAAGTTTAAAATATGAATGTCCTTCCATTTGGCATCACCCCAGTAGGTCTGGGAGAGTATACTTAAGAAAGTGATTTCCTAGATGAACTCCTTGCTTTCCTAACTGCTTTCATAATTCCTTCCTACAAAATAAATCATGAGGATTGCTTGCTGATGGGGTGCATTCTTCAACCCAAAGTGACTCCTGACTAAGACTAGATCTGCATAAAAAAAAAAAAGATGTGATCAAAACAAAACACTTGTTTTTTTTTCCTTTTGACCAACTGATTTTGCTTTCTTAAGTAAATGACTTGGATAAGTGCTTTGCATATTTAAAACACCTTTTAATTGCCTGCTCCTGCTAAAGTCCAACCTGACAGGTTGCTCCAGCCAGACACAAAACACAGGAGCAGATTTACCAAGGTGACGGTGACAGTTGCTCTGTCTCCTTTCCCAGTGACACCAGCAAGAGCTCTGGGAAAGCAGCCTCAGGCTACCCACACAACTATGCATCTCCACATTCATTCCCCCACATAAGTGGTGCCTGCAACTAGCACTGGCTGTACCTTACTACATACACATCTCAGTATAATTACCAAGCCATTAAATAATTGGTAAACTTAAGTCCACAGTGAACAACAGAATGCCAACCTGCATTGTAATGGTTTGGGGTTTTTTTGGTTCACAGACCTCTTGATGTTTTGTTGGTTTTACAAGGGTTCAGTAGCAAAACAGTTATTCGTTTCAGTATGATAAATTGAAACCCAGCATTGTTATAATGGATGTAGAACATCTCACCATGATCAGCCTCTTGTGACTCACTACAAAGAAAGGAGGCTTTGGTTCTCATCTTTTCTTTTTTCTATTTAAAGTATTTAGGCCAAAATTACCAGGTATTATCATGCTAAAGGACATTGACAGAGATTGGAATACAGATTTGTAAGCATTCCTGTAGATATTGACTGTCTGCAAGATCTGACATGTGGAAGGGATGAATGCTCACACGCTCTATTCCTGCAGCTGGACATACCATATACAAAAATTAACAGCAATCTAGTGTCTTGAACTGTTAATACAAAAGCTATGTCTATAACTTCATACCTTATGGCACAGCTAAGAAATATTTCAAAATCATCATGGACTACGTAACCATCAGGAGAAGGTGCAAGATGAAAGACTGAGGTAACAGACCCAATCTCTACGGTTCTTTCTTATTTCTTCTCTTCCTACTTGGCAAGCTTCTAAGATCACATTGAAAGGATTCAGACTTCAGTTACTTTTCAGGTGTTCATACTCTGTCATATCCTGTCACTACATCTCTTTGAACGTAGGTGTCTAAATTTAGGCCATGCAAATTAATGGCCTGATTAAACATAGTAGTTTTATCCCAAATCTGCAGTACAATATAGTCTGTTCCCAGCAGTGGGTCAATGACTAGTTAAATATGATGCCTGTTGCTGGGTTAAGTACTGCAAATTCATCATAATTCCCAAAAAAAGTTTAATTGTCGAAAGAAGTTAAATAATCTGAAACTACAAAGAAGTAATATCACTGAGCTTCCAGCTCTATTTAAACACAATGAATTACATCTACATTCTGTTAATTTATCCCTTTGAGTCTCTAATCTTTATAAAAACTCTTGTATTTCATTTTAAGTGTAAGCCTTCATACAGATACTAAAGTGAAGATGAAATACAAGCAAATTATGACTTAGCCCCTCACAGCTAGATTGCAGCAGTCCACATACTGCAAGAAGAGTGTTGAAAAAGACTGTGCTCCATCTACCATCTTAAATGACTGTAGAAGTTTTTGTGGACTTTAGTTTCTGATGCTTTGAGTTTTTTTATCATTCTGTATCTACACAAATATATGCACTTATGGGAAGGCAGAACAACTGTATTTCAGGCATTTATACTTACTGTACTTTGTTGCTGGCATGGTTTAAGCCCAGCTGACAACTCAGAACCACATAGCAGCTTGCTCACTGCCCCC
>JASSUY010039507.1:1636-13379 GCA_032466535.1 Forpus xanthops | reverse complement strand
TTTTTTTTTTTTTTGTTTTTTTTTTTTTTTTTTTTTTCCCTACAGAGGCACAATAAAATGATGACTTGCAACCTTAAAAGTAGGGTGAGGTACAAATATGCTCTCTTGGAATCATATAAAATTTAATAAAATTTTCTGTGGAAATTACATACTGAACAATTAAAATACGAACTAATGGGTTCTTTCTAATACTACAATAACTATTTTCTGAACATTTGGTGTCCTCATAAAGTGTGCTAATAAAAGAGAACAAAAACTCCTTGTGAAGCCTCCTGAAAGTGAGCACTTCTAAGATGTAAAGCTGCAATACTTCACTTGTGCAGATAATTTACAAATATGTCAGTCATGTATTCAGGTTCCTTTTGAATGGAATGAAGCATTAACTAGCAACTTCTGGGGTTTCAGAAGCTGGATTTTCACAGCATTCCACATGGAAAAGTATCCTTAAAGCTACATTTACTACTGTAGACACAAGTGTAGATTCTGCTGATGAAACATATGGGATTCATTCTGTGAGGACTGAGCTGTCTTTCAAAAAAGTATTATTTTTGTTTTTGTAGAAGTTTTCATTTCCTCCTGCTACTTATTATCTTGAAAAAGCTCATTTATGCTCTCGCTAAAATGGGATTTAGTAGCAGAAGTATTATTATTTAATTATTTTCTTATTTATTCCTATAAAATAAAATCCCATTTCATGGCAATTTTCCTGGCAATTACAGCAAGAATAGGAAGAAATACAGGAAATACATTGTATGTGGCACACAACTGTGTCTGCCTGGAACATTATACTGTCTGAACACCTCTAACATAATTCAGAGACTGAGGAATTGATGGGTACAAAAGAATAAACAAGTTGTAAATTCTCACAGCCAAAATAATAATGAAAAAGTAAATTTGGTTCTTCGATTTCAACTGAATTTGAAGGAATATTGACATTTAAAAGCCACACAGTAAAGAAATAAATGCCATTCTATGAATTATTGGTAGTTTACCTTCTATTTTGCTCTTGTATCTGACAAAGAAAACGTTAGGTATGTTTATGTTCTAATGTGTTAGACTGTAAAGAATTCAGGGATATTGATTTGTTTTAAAACAAACTTTCATTTTAAAGAAAACAAAAAAGGATAGAACATCCCTATTCACCTTTGCTTTTCCAAAAATCTTTGGGCTATCCAAAGCAAACACCATCAGCCACATGTCAACATGTTATTAACTACAATGACTGCCTCCATTTACAGGAATACAACTATCTGGGGAATGATGTCACTCTGAATGAACTGAATCCTACTTATACTCTAGCACTGTAATGGTAGCAGGCCATTTCTTACCTCTATGCCATGAAAAATAATAAGGTTTTACGCTTGGCTAAAAATTCCATGTAAATGTTGCATAATCAAAATCTATAAATTTTCTGTGTTTATTTTGCGTAATACAAAATTAAATACTAAACCGACTGTCACTGAAGTACTGAGGTATTCTGGCATACTACCATTCATGATTCAAATTAGGAGTAGAAAAGTAAATTGACATGAGATGTAATCCATAAGAGGCAGAATCAAACTGCCTTTTGAAGAGTAATACACCTTTTGGGAGTAAACATCTAAGTTTAGGTACAAGACTAAAAGTGGAACAATGCCAGAATGATGGACTTGAAACCTCTATTTTACTAAAAATAAAAAACAAAATAAAATAAAAAAAATCCCAAACTGTAGAGATCTAGATAAACAGCCAAATTTTAAGATGCTTATTGTGTTCAACTTTTTTATCATCTGAAGTCCATTTTCATACATTTATCATTTATTATTGTATGCTGAGGTGGAAATAATCTTTCTGATATAAAAGTTCAGGACAAAATAGCTGTAACACCTGTCTCACAGCTCTGGACATATCTTAGATTCACTATCCCAATACATATTAAAAAAATCACTAAAATCTCTGATGCTTTGTTATCTGCATCTATTGTTCTACAGCAACTTCTGTTTCATAAACTAACTTCAATTCTTTAAAGAAATACTTATATTTTAAGTTAATGAATTCAAGAAACTCCCTTGTCCAAATTGTTTTCACAATCTGACAGCAACGCTGATTTATCAAAATAAGAGAAAAAGAAAATGTAGGTTTTAAAAGCTCATAAGTAGCATTTAGTATAAGTATTTCAAATACAGCTGGTCCTTTTCATGCAAAGGTTTTGGCGTCTTTGTAAGCTATTATTAACCAAATGCATTTAATATCAGCAGGAATTCAGCTTCCAAAGGAACATGAGTAACAGCTACTCTGCATAGAAATCCTATTTTACAAGACACCTAGAAACTATGTGAGACCAAACCATAAAAATTGTTAATCAGCAAACATGTTCAGTTTAGTGGTTTTCCACTGAGTAATTTAAATAGTATTATAGTTGGTCATATTCTACATTGTAACTGAACTGTATTTATTTTAAGCAAAAAAAAAAAAAGTAGCAAATGACAATTCAGTCCTCACAGAACCTTTTTTAAACATCAGGATCAAAAAAAAAGTGTACAACCCAAAAATAAAAGGCAATCAATATACCTGTGTACCAGTGCCATGCGAAAGCTTACCCAGCTGTCAAATTCAGAGCTGACTTCAAAGCCAACTCTGCTCTGAGCCCAGGATTAGACTAGAACAGGACCACTAAAATATCAATTATCTATTATGTGATGGCAATATAATTGATGTTTTAGTGGCTCTATTATGGTAGATTACAGAAGACATTACCTTTGCTTCAGCCATAAACAATTTATTTTGAAATTGGGGTGCTCTATTCTGTTTCAGCCTGCAGCAACAACTTCTGCTAAACATCAATACACATTATATGAATTTGCCCTGCAAGGAACAGACCAGATGGAACAGAAAGGCTTACAGTGAACTAACATATATAAGACTTCCTTTGGAATTACTACTGCTAGATATTTTTTGTTTGGTTGTTTTGGTTTTGGATTGATTTTTTTTTTTGAAAGGGGGAGGGAGCAAGGACAAGAGGAAAGCAGCATTTCATAATTTTCTGCAACTTTTGCAATTTTTTTGGTAGGACAGTAAAATATTTTAAGTTATTTCAGATAAAACTTGACTATTTCTTAGCTCTTTAATGACCTGAAATGGTTCCAGTACAATGGCTTTTCAGTGAAGAAAATTGAAACAAGTTGGCCATGTCAGTCAAATGACCCTTCCACGTGAGAAGAGAATAAATAGACTACGGCATTTCAGCTGGAAATATATATACCTGAGGAGAAGTAGAATAGCAGCTCTAAAATTTTAAACAGCCTGGAAAATGTGAATAGAAAATGACTATTCACAATTCAAGAACCAGAGAGAGACAAATGATATTATCAGATTGTAGTTTAAAAAAAGCACTTCTTCACACAAAGCGCATTAAAGTATGTAACTCACCTCCAAAGAATGAGTAGAAATCAAAAGAACTGAATTCAAGAAAGGAGGAAGCACATTCACAAAGGTTACCTCCACCTCTTATACAGCTCTTGGATCCAGGAGTATCGAAGGTGAAAAACACCAGGTGCTGAGAAAGCACCTTTTCACATGCCCAGTGCTTTTGCTGTTAGGCATCTATTACTGGTCCTTTTATACAGAAGCCTTGATGTGCCATTGCTCTGACTCAGAATAGCAGATACTAAATTTTTAATTAAGGTGTCTATCTCCCTTTGCCAGAATACCTGTGTGCTGGGCTGAGCAGGAGAGAAGGAAACAGCCTGGTGTGCTCCAATGGGGCTCTGTCTGGACAGTCACAGGGAGCACCTTCAGCTGAATTCGTTACAAGAGTGATGAATGGATAGTAATTTCACATGTGCATTTTCCTTCAGACTGTGGTAAAATCAAGAATCACAGAATTGCATAGGTTGGAAAAGACCTTTAAGACCAAATGCAACTGCTAATGTAGCACTGCCACCACTAAACTGTGTCCCGAAGTGCCACATCTACATACCTTTTAAACACATCCAGGGATGGTGACTTCCTGCTTCCTGACTATCGCTTCCCTGGGTAACCTTTTCCAATACCTGACAAACCTTTCTGTGAATAAATTTTCCCTAATATTCAGCCTAAACCTTTCACTGGCCATTTCTTCTTGTTCTGTTGCTTGTAACCTGGGAGAAGAGACTGACATCCACCTCGTACCACCTCGCACAACTTTCTTTCAAGTAATTGTACAGACCAATATGGTCTCCCCTCAGCCACCTTTTCTCCAGGCAAAACAATTCCAGTTCCCTCAGCCACTCAGCATAAGACTTGCCCTGTAGATGCTTCATCAGCTTCAGTGCCCTTCTTGGGATATGCTCCAGCACCTCAGTATCTTTCTTGTAGTGAAGGGCTCAAAATCTAACACATTATTTGAGGTGCAGCCTCATCAGTGCTGAGTACAGAGGCACAATCACTTCCCTAGACTTGCTGGCCACGCTATTTGTGATACATGTCAGCTGTGATACAGCTGTTGGCCTTCCTGGCCACACTGCTGGCTCATATTCAGCTGGCTGTTGACCAACATCACCAGGACTTTTTCTGCCAAGCAGCTTCCCAGACATTCTTACCCAAGCCCATAGTATTGCATGGGGTTATTGTGACCCAAGTGCAGGACTCGGCACTTTGCCTTGTTGAACCTCATACAACTGGTCTCAGCCTATCTATCCAGCCTGTCTAGTTCTCTCTGCAGAGCCTTCCAACCCTCTAGGAGATCAACATTCCTAACCCAATTTGATGTCCTCTGCAAACTTAATAAGGGTGCACTTGATCCCCTCATCCAGATCACTGATAAAGATACGAAACAGAACTAGGTCCAGTACTGAACCCTGAGAAACACCTATTGTGATCGGCCACCAACTGCATTTAACTTCATTCACCACCACTCTTTGGGCTTGGTCATTCAGCCAGTTTAAGTACACCTGTCAAAGTCATAAGTAGCCAGTTTCTCAGGAAAATACTGTGGGAAATGGTGTCAAAGGCTTTACTAAAGTCTGGGTAGACACCAACAGCATTCCCTCATTGACTAAGCAGATCAACTTGCCACAGAAGGAGATCAGGTTAGTCAAGCAGCACCCTCTCACAAACCCATGCTGACTATGCCTGATCACCTGGTTGTTCTGTAGTGGATGCCTGTAAAGAAACTTGCACTTCTGTTTAAAATAAACTCACTGTGAGGGTGAAGAGAGGAAATATCATTCCAAATTTCTGAATCAGATTCCCTCTGCGACTACTCACACGTGCAAGTGAAATAAAGCAACCACACCTAGCACCACCTTACTCAGCACAGAGCCTGGAGAGTTTGCAGCACTGATCAACAGATGGCATCGCTGATTTGCATATCATCAGGATTCACAGCCACAATTTTCAAAGATTAGAGATGTAACAAGCTCTTTAATTGTGAAAGAGGAACAGGAGAAGAAATGATCATGCTTAGCCTCCATGTTCTTGACAACCTGAATGACATGTTCTCATGATGGTTATTTAACAGGATCATTACTTCTAAGATATGACCACTGTTGGCTGAAATCTTGGAGCCATATTCGAGAACACCTGATGGATACAGAGCACCACAGAGATAGTAGAAAGACAGTGCCATCTGCAGGCACAGTCCTGCTGCTCTCTGACACTGACCATGTGGCTGCCTGGGACACTCAGCAGGCACCTCTGCAGCCCTCATGCTTCCCCATCCACTGAAATTCTGCACCAGTTTAGGACAATTTTGATTTGCAATTCCTGCCCTATCTAAATCCAGGTCCAGAAAGCAGCTGCTTGTTGGCATAAGTCTGCCAGACACTCACCATAAGACCCTGCTTAACACAGCCGAACAAGGGACCCTCCAGCCAGCATGATGGCAGTACTTGTCTTTGTACCAATGCATGGTCACACTATTCCTAACCCTTTTGTCTAGCATCTTTCCTTTGCCAGAGGCATTCATGCGCTCAGATGCTATACCACAGTCACCGTACTCCTCCAGACTTCCTGTGTCAAGGCTGATAAATTCTACTGAATCAGTCTTTCCTTTGAGGGTGGTGTGCTTGAGCCTGTACCTAACAGTGGTGTACAGCAGTGCCCCAGCTGATGTATCACCAGCGCTCAGCAGCACAGGAGTTGCTCACCAAGTTTGTAAGTGATATTGCCGTCCATAACTCCCAGCCTAACAGCTGCTGCTCTTGCAACTGTCACATTTCAGCTTGTGCACACTATGAGCATCATATCCCTTCCCGTTGACCTGTCTAGCCACTTGGTCTCAGTAGTATTCTTCCTGTTTTTAAATACAGGCACAAGCTGTTTAAGACATAATGGTCAGGGATTTCATCCAACCTGAATGTAAACACCTTGGAGAAGTTTAAAGAGACAGATTTTGTAAATGTCTTCTGCTCTTCTTCTTCTAGGCTGAAAATTATGTTTTGTCAATGGTTTTAGTCATGTTAGCCATCTGCTTACATGGACAAAACAACTAAAATTCTTACTTGGTTAAGTTGGTTTCAGTTTGCTTAACAAGTAGCTGAAACACATCTTAAAGCAGAACCTTAGCATACAGGGCTCAACACACTTAAAGATGAAAGTCTTGCTCTAAAGCATATTTCTAATTCTATTTTTTATTCAAATTATAGGCTTAATTTTGAGGGGTTCTTTTCTCTTGTTTTTTAACACAAGCTTAAAGCAAAAGAAGAAAGGTCATAAGAAAATCTCAGAAACTGAAAGACTCAAATATATTACAGTCTTGGGGATATGTGAAGATTAGAAATACTAGATTTGAAGACTGAGGAGAATTTTTAATTACATATATTTAAAAAGATCATTGGTAAGGATCTCTGGTACAGGCAAAGAACAAAATAACTTATATGATATGTATGTATAGCAATTTCTCTACATATAATGCATATGCATATATTATGTATTTTATATTTATACAACCTACCAGTTGATTCTAAAAAAACAATCTTATAAACCTGGTACTGTTACTTTTTTGCAACCATTACAGAACTTACCTTTTCAATGTATAACACATTTAGTGCTTCTAAGTCTTTGTAAATCATTATGTATTTTATGCCAAATAAACAATCCTAGAATACTGCATCTCACTAATGTTTGCTCAGCATACCAAATAAGGCTAATGGGCATAAAGACTTAACTGTAAATTTTAACCTAGTTTTGTTCAGATGTCTTTATGTCTGTTCATGGCACCACTTCATCACATTAGTGTAGCTCCCCTGGAAATTAAGCTTAGTTACTCCAAAGACTCCTGATAAATGTAGAAAGGAAGGACCATCTTGGTAGGTATAGCAATTAACTTGTACTCAATAGATTTAACTGCAGTACCTCTAACTGACAAACATTTAATTTTAGGAAATATTCCTTCTCTTCCATTTTGCCTTAATTTCCTCACGGCAAAATACACAGAATAATACATTAACTAGGCATAAAAAAAGAAAAAAAAATTGCATAGTAAGTTCTTTAACTTGTCAACTCACCTGACATGGTAGCAACACTTTTCACAGTGTTATATTCTAAATCTGCGTTTCCATCTTTTTCTAACTAACACATACAGTGGATTACAATGCCAGCAAGTTTAGGTCAGTAAGTCTCATGCCATTCATTAACCTGATGGGTAAGAGATGTAATTGCCTTTTATTGTAATGCAAACAAAGCACACAAAAAATAATATGTGCAAAGAGACTAGATTAATGAAAAGTTTAAATGTACACATACTTACAGATGAGAGGAAAATTACACTGACATTTTGCAAGACCAAGTCTTACGTAGTTCAACTTCCTGAACAATAAATGCTTACTTTTATCAGAAAAGCATTTGAAACCCTGACAGCATAACAACCACTTCTGGAGATTCAGCTTTGTGTGCATAGTCACCATTACCATTCTGCATTTTCATCTGCTGAAAGAAGCACAGGCCACTAGAACAGTTTTCCCTTTGCAATATTCTGATGCTGTCTTTGTCAGGAGAATTAAATGTTTATTGCAAAAGGGGATATAAACTGCCTGCCCTCCCTGACATTTATTGAACCAATACTCAACATTAAATTTCCTCTCTGGCATCCTAGAGTGAGATAAATAGGGATTTAAATGGCAGCAAAGCAGCAGAGGAACAGTGGATTTTTATTTATGTGTTCATTGTCCTAGAGCTAAGAATAAAGATGTACCAGAAAACAACATGAGCAATGAAAAGTTAACACTGCCATCAAATTATAGGATTTCTGAAAGAAAAGTGATAAATCAGTCTCTCTCTTAAAGGCTGAACATCACTTGATAATCTTTAATAAAAGTTGCCTAGTGCAAGGTTTTAAATAACAGAATTTTATTCAACAAATGAACTTGAGCAATAAAGATGGTCTTGGAGCAGCATCTTCAAAGAAATATTAAGAAACAATTCAAAAGAGAAAGACATTTATCTCTAATGTCACAGAAATAATCCCAACTTTGTTCATCGGGATCTTTCACCCCCTCCGAATTATCAAGTCCGTTTTTCTCAACTCCTGTCTCTGCATCAGCAGTCCCAGATCTTGCATCCTCTCTGCTGTTAAAAACATGTCTGACCAGGAGTGATGACCATCTCCTCTTGAAATCTGCTCACAATAACCAGATGTCCTCAGGAGTTTCTATACAGAAATACACCACATTCCCCTTTTTTTTCTATCATGCAGTAGTTAGGTTTTTTTTTTTAATTCTCACTGGAGTCACGTAGAACTCAGTTATTTAAAAAACAAAGCAAAACAAAATCCAACTTACACTAATTAAAATGGTTATAAATTAAAAATAAGGAGAATTGATCAAGATTTTGAGGTAAGAGTCAATTAACAATAAGACATACGGCACAATGTGAAAATACATGTTTCAACAAATGTTCTAGTTACATATATCACAGAATCTGAGTCTATAATTTACAGCAAGAACTGAGTAACTAAAAAGGCATCTTTTTCTGATGAGTATCTGAGCTCATGATATTAATATTTCTAATCTATCTGGCACACATAGTGAAATTACAGATTTTCTATCTGGTTTGCATCCCCCAGAATAATAATTTTAATAATCATTTTATCCTTGTTTTCCATTTATAACTTTGCCAAAAGCTACTTCTCTTTCAGGTTCTGACACAAAAATGTAATGATAGGTATGTCACTCCACTCACCAGGCTGAGTGTAAGAAAATATGCAGCTTCAGGAAAAATAATGTGGTGTAAGTCACTTGTTACCCTAAGAATCTCCAGACTATCATAATAACTTGCCATTTTATAGAATGTTTCCAAGTCCTAAATCTTTAGGGGGAGGAAAAAAAAAAAAAAAAAAAACAAAAAAAAAAAAAAAAAAAAAAAAAAAACAAAGCAAAACAAACAAAAAAAACCCACCATATATATGATTTTCTCTTCTCAGTTTCCTCACTCACTGTCCTGGTTTCAGCTAGAACAGCGTTAATTTTCTACCTAGCAGCTGTGCCTTGGAATTAATCTGAGAACAATGCTGGTAACACACCAATGTTTTAGTTGTTGCTCAGCAGCACTTACTCTGATCAAGGACTTTTCAGTCTCTCGTGGTTTGACAGTGAGGAGAGGCACAAGAAAATGGGAGGAAGCAGAGATTGGACACCTGACCCATACTAGCCAAAGGGGTTTTCCGTACCACATTACATCATGCCCAGTATATAAACCGGGAAGAGTGAGCCAGAAGGGGCCAGCTGCTGCTCAGGACAAGCTCGGTATCAATCAGCAGATGCAAGCAATTGTATTGGGCATCAGTTTTTTTTTGGTTTTGTGTTGGGTTTGGGTGTTTTTGATTGTTATTTTGGGGTTTGCTTGTTTTATTTTTCTTGGGGGGTCGGGGGATGGCTGTTCCTTTCTCTGCCTTTATTTCCTATTATTACTACCACTGTTATTTTTAATATTTTACTTTATTTCCATTATTAAACTGTTCTTATCTCAACACATGAATTTCACCTTTTTTGATTCTCCTCTCCATTCCAGAGTGTGTGAGGGGAGTGGGAGGGTGAGCATGGTATTCTGCCTAGCTATTCTATGAATCTATGATAGTCACCTACAGTCCACCAAATTAGACTACTTCCACTGAGACTAAGCCAGTTCTACTGCTCTCCACATTGCAGACCCTTCACTTCCTCACTGTGCCCCTCTTGCAAAGGGTCTTCTTTGGGAGGGCACACAAAGCCTTACTCCTGGCACAGCATGGTGATCCTGAAGTGTAGATGCATTAATAGCATAAAGCCAGTGACCAACTTGCTCACTCTGCCTCAGCCAGCTCCTCAAAACTCCTTGCCATCACTCAAATCTGAAAAATGGGTAGGGCATGACTGTGAGTGGACAGGTAAGGAAACACATTTGTCTTCCTCTGTCCACACCCAGGGACTGATCTAGGCTGATCAAAGCCAGGTCTCTGGCATATGCTCAAAGACTATACTGGGAAGTATTCACAACCAGAAATAAGACATCTCTCTGTCAGTGCTGCGGTGGTGTGTACCTTCTGGGGTTTAACCATGCAAGAGCTGGGAGAACATAAGTTCAATATTCCGAACTTTTAGTTGAGGATGTCAAAGTTGCCCAAGTAACTCAAACAGTTCTATCAAAATGAAAGGGATGTTGAAGTGCTTGTAGTCAGCTTAAGAAATCTAAGCCTTCAACCCTATCATGCCTGGAGAAAGTGAGCCAACAACAGGCACCACAGAATCCCATTCCCCCCAAGTATTTCCCTAGAGAGTACACAGATAAAAAGGATCCTTCCACAATGGCATCTGTGCATAACTGGGAGTTATTTCTACAGTAAGTGTTAGAGGTATGAAGGGGAATGATGACACAACTAAATAAGATTGGTTTTTGTTTTGTTTTTCTTGTTTGTTTAAACTGCTACCCCCTGAACACAAGCACTACAATCACAACTTAACTGACCTGGGAGCAAATGGTGCCACAAAAGGAAAGATTTTCCTTCCTTCACATATTTTAAAATCCAGTCAATACAAGCCATTGCACTCTCCCTCCAAACTGCCTTTCTTAGAGCTCCCATTATAGGAAGCCTTCCCCCTTTTCTCACCATGAATGTTTTTGACGTTGCAGTTGTTCCATTTGCAGCCTAAGATAAATCTGAAATCAAAACAGTGATTTCACTTCAATGTGACCATATTCATTCCACTAGACAATGAATTCAATTTTGATTGCTTTAAAGCATCATTGTCTAATTAAATTTTAATTAAAAGGAAATAAAAATATGTAATACCTTATTCTCATTCATGTATTGTTAACTACTAGAATATGATTGGATAAAAGAAAGGTTTCTCAAAATGAGCAAGTATTTCTGAGTTGCTGATATACATAAAGCTAACAGGGGTTGCTGTTTACTTCAGCTGCTGGATGAATATTTTTCCTTTAAACAATTTTTAAAAATTGCTGACATACAATAGTTCTTATGCTGTGTATTCATTTATAGATTAAGCTTCTTTAAAAATGATTTCATAACAACACAAGCATTATACAGGTTCTTTTCTACAGAACCTGCCTTCCTCAGTGAAGAGCAACAGTCAATAATCAACTCAGAACAGCGCTAGGGTAAATTTTTTTTTTACTGTAAGGCATTCATCCAATACAAAGAAGTTACCAAGTGCACCTTTTAGTGAACAGAACTTTTACCTCTCTACTAGTGAATAATGGAAAACAATGGAGAAAAAATTAAATACTGCAGTGATATTATTATTATGGTATTATTAGTCATTTATGGATAAGACTTAATTTAAAAATT
>JASSUY010039506.1:0-59112 GCA_032466535.1 Forpus xanthops | reverse complement strand
TCCTCATGGCCCTCCTCTGGACTTGTTCCAACAGTTCCATGTCCTTTTTATGTTGAGGACACCAGAACTGTACACAAAAACCTTGGATCAGGAGTTTTCACCCCATCCAACCTTTTTTTTTTGCTTTTGAAACCAGTCTGCAGTGTGACTGCCATCTTAAATTAAGAGCAATCTGTGGCTTGGTCCCAGAAGCTGGGATATTCCCACACCTGAACCATCAAGTGGGCAACGGCAATAGCAGAGAAACTGGAGAACAAGTGACAGCACAGTTGGGAGCAGAGACACAGGATAAAGGCTGTTATCATCTGCTGTCTTCATCCCTCTTGGCCGCAGCCTCAAGATAGCTAAACTCAGCAGTTCACTCTTTACAATTATTTGCCTCATTAGCAGGCTTCATGTCAGTCCTGGCTCTGGAGGTGCATGTGAAGTGTTAAGACCCTGCAGTGTCTAACAGACCATGAAACATGCAGATTGCCCGCTGCCTGTGTCACCACCTCTGATTCCACAGGTCAGGCTGAAGAGGCATTCCACTTCTATAATATGAGATAGCTTTGATTCTTAATGTTTAAAAAATACTTCCTGCTCTCTTGGCAGAGCCCCCTTTCATTTCTCCTTAGCAAGAGCTGTTATCAGCAGGTGACTGTGACAAACACAGTTACTCTCTGTCAGAGAATCCCTTCTTCAGAGAATGCCTCCACCAGATTCTCAGCCCAACAACTGGCACTTTTTGTCAAAGCGCTGCAAAAAGAATATTTGCTATGTTTCTTCAAAAGTCACGCAGTCTCCGAGGAAAAAAAATCACTTTTTTTAAAGATGAAAAGTCAGTTGTTCAGACAATCTTCAAAGTGCTCGACTTAATCCGCGGGGGACTCAATTTTGCTTTTCTCAGCACAGATTTCTTCCCCCCTTGTTCACACACCTTGAGACAAAGGCTATAGTTAAGACGGCAAAGGGGGAGGGAATAGGGTGGGTTTTTTGTGCAGGATGCGTAGCAAATTTATTCTAGAGACTGCCTGAAATAGGCTTCAGAAAATGGATAGAGTGTCTTCTGGAAGAAAAGGCCCCTAAGTAAACTCCACTGCCATTCAGAAGATTTGCTCCGGCACTTAACAAGTGGAGCAGGAAGAAAGAAAAATCTGTTGTCAGGTTTGGGGTGTTTATCAGCTACCCTCTAGACACTTGACCTGGTGCCGGGGACCCCCTAATCCGCTGATCTGCATGCGGCGAGCCTTGCAGGATTCAGGCCCACGGCCACTGCTGCAATGGGTTGGAGCACTTGTCCTAATGCGCTGATCCCGCGGCACATTGTGTGCCACTCACCTTCTCCCGCCTCCCGCTTCCCCCCACGCCGCTCCCCCCAAATTTAATTCTACTCACAAATTGTGAAATAAGTTGTTTGGGCTGGATTTGTCGAGTGAATTGTCCTCCTAATGAAACAGTCTGGTCATTATACAGTTGTCGAAGGAAGATTTAGCTCTCCCATACCCCAAGACCCATGCAGGTTAGCGTTTTGCGACGGACAGTTGACAAAGGAATGAATAGCCCAACGCTGTCAAATCGGGCTTACAAACAGCTTGGCATACAAACAGTTACTGCTTGTGTGCATGTGGATTTAGGGTCTCTCTTAATGGCACAGATTTGTAACTACAAATCGCTCAGTCTTTAAACTGTTTGCAAAGGGAAGAAAATGACAAAAAATTAGTTTGTTTTAGGAGTTGTTTCCTCCCATCTCCGGTGTTAAAAAAAGAATGAGAAAAAGTGGATCAGGGAAGCACCTACTCTTACATTTGGCAAAGGGCAACATAGTTGGGCAAACTGGTTTTGCCAGAAGCCCCTGAGCTGCTTCTCCCCTTTTCTTTACAGAGCGATTAGAAAGCTTATTGAGATCATTTAGGGGTCTTGAAGATTTGCAGCATTCATTTCAATGATTCTTAATACCCGTAGATTAAAACTGTTTGCAATATTTTTTTTCATTTTTAATTGCATTAATCATTAGCTATAATTATTTAGATTTATGAACTCTTTTGTTAGGCAGCTATGCATGAAGTAGGCGAAAACAGCTTGACTTATTTTGCCTAATAAATTGAACTAAGCAGAAAACCCAGAGCAAGAGTAGACTGGAAAATTTTTACCAGGTGATTTATCACCAGAGGGACACTTTAAATCTGGATCAGTTTTATTAAATCTGCCAAGTGTTTATTAAAGCTGGAGCAGGAATAATCGCTGCCTGCAATATCACATAATGACCATCATTCTGCAAAGCCCCAAAATAGCCACTGAATATGGTTTTCAAGTACAAACAAGGATAATCTCAGGACGTGTTTGAAATAACTTTTGAGCACCAGCCTCATCCAACACAGGTTTGGCTCACAAGGACATGGGTCAAAAAGCTCCCTTTCCCTCAGAAGTGCAGCGGGAGGGTTGTGGGTTACACTTTGATTCCCCACCACGGGTCCTCACTCCCTCAAAATCTGGAGGAGTTGAAAGGTGCATCCCCAGTGATGCATGGGGGTTAGCAGGTGCCTCAGCTGCCCCACATCAGTTGTCTCCTAGGAATGACCCTGCAGACATAGTGCGGTCCCTTCACATCACTTTTTGGGGTGCTACTGTGACTACATGGCACAATGGGGACAGCTTTCTTCCAACAGCCCCGGAAAATTGCTGTTTTATGCTGAAAGCCATACAGGAGTCAATATAAAACCTCTGCCATATCCCTGTTACTCTGATAGCTGAGGCTGGAGGCTGTGGTTCTCAGCCCCATTCTCACAAGACCCAATGTCGGATTTCAGGGCTATTGGTGAGGGTTTCCACTTTGACAAGGGTTTTACTTGCAGTGGGTGTAATTTCCTCATTAGAAACAAGGGCAGGAGGGACACATTCCTCCCCTCTTGTGCTTATGAGGCTGTTCATCCTGTCAGGCAGCCACTGCCCCACTCTGCAGGGGACTGAAAATGGCAAAAGGATCTCTTCAGTTGAGACAATTGCCTCTGCTTTTACGTGACAGTGATAAGGCAGGGGGATGCTTGGTGCATGCTGCAAGACCCTGTGCCTCTGGGTCAGCCAGAACCCTTTCTTCAGGCAATTTTTGGCTTGCTTTTTGAAGTCAGCTTGAGGATGCTCGGCAAGTGGCACAGATAGCAGCAGGCATCCTTCAGCCTGAGTCTGGATTCACACGGTGTATCTCCACTGCATATGCTGGGGAGCTGCCAACCTGCTCTGCCGAGGCTTTCAACCAACCCGAAACCATGGGACTGCCACAGTCTTGCAGCTGAAGCCCCAGTTTTCAAGCTGTGCTCAGCCACACAGCACCTAACTGAGCATCCTGGAGACTGTTACAGTTCAAAACCCCCCTCTCGAGAAATCGGTCTCCCTCTTCCCTAACTACAGAGGGAACCTGGGGAACAACTTCAGGCAGGACACCTAGCTCAGATACCTGACGTATCCTGAGGTGACTGCAAGGATGTGGGTTACAGCTGTCACTGCTGCAACTGCAGCAGAGGGCAGAGACAAGGAGGTCTGTGCCTGAATCCCCTGAAATGGAGAAAGCACCTAATAGCTCCCTGGCTTCCAGTCAGCACCACACCAGGAGGAAGAAGGACACAGAGCTGCTCTTGTGGTGGCATTTGCAGCCCTGCTTCCCTGGCACTTGCCTACCTGGCCACATCCTGAGCCTGGAGCGAGCCAACCACCAGACATCACTTATTAGAAAATTGACCTGGGTGTATCCAGACTGCATAGCTGTGATTGCAGAGTACAGGCATCCCAAGGTGGACCAGTCGTGTGGTGAGACACAGGGACCAAGACAGAAGGACAGAGGAGGTGGAGATGGGAGTGTCTGAAATGACTACAGCAAAAAGAGAAAAACCAGAAAAAGTTTACTGACGCCCTTTGGTGAAGAACTGGAGGTGTGTGGGATTGCTGGAGTTTGCAGTGGGGTAGGAAAGGAGCTTTTGTGTATTAGGATGGAAGGCAGTGACTGCACAGATGTCTAATAAGGGAAATACAGGTTTAACGGAGGTGTAGTACTGTTTTGGATGAAAGTATTTTAACAAAATTACAATGTTACTGACAACTATGTATTGAAAAAATAAAGAGGAATGCACTTTGTTAAAGCACTGCAAACAAGTTCTGCCTCCCCACACTTTTACATCTCCAGTGGCAGTTGCAATTATGCAGAATTTCTGAGCAGCAGTGCACAGCATTTAAAATTGTCTGCCCCGACAATAAGCCCTCCCTCCCCCTGCTTGTGGGCCCTTCAGAAACACAGGACTGAGAGGCTTGCCAGCTGAAAGAACGCAGCTCAGCCTTCAGACACCTGGTCATACTTTAACATACTGTGGAGGGTAGAAGTTATGTGTGCCAAGCATTTGTAGAAACACTGAAGGGGCAAATAGCGTTGTGGGGTGGGTTTTTTTTTGCCTAGTATCACGTTGATGAGAGAAAGCCAAGTTCATTTTGTGCATAAGAAGGAATGGGGCACCAAAGCAGCCTGGTAACACAGAGTAACCAGAGTGTTTTGGAAAAATTTTCCATGCTGGTGTTGTTGAGCCTTTCATCTTTTAATTTAAAGCATTCACATCCTCTTGATGCAAATTGCTTTCTTATTTGTAGGCTTCCTGAGATCACTGGGCATCACTATCACCATATGTACTGTTTATGCATTGTACTATTAGTCACACACTCGGTTGTGCTCTGTGTTTTCACTAAAAATGGAAAGACAATAGAACCCAGTTTGGCTATGTTATGTTTATTAGAGAGAGGAAGAAGGGGAAATAGGAGTTTTTATTCAGCTGCAGCTAAAGGTCCATGCACGGGAGTTCAACAGTAAGACTTTAAAAATTCAAAACATAAGAATAAGCGGCACTTCATTGCAGAGTTGAAAGATAATTGTGCAATTAACTGTATGAGGTCAATAATGCCAGAGCTGGATGCTTCTGACAGATTGGATAATCAATTCAGCCTCTGTATGAAAGGCTTAGAGGTAGCAATGGAAAAATAACACAGCCAAATGTTTCAGTGTTATAATGAATACCAGACAAATCATTATTGACTTTTTTTTTTACTTACTTTAAGTACTAGCACACAAGCATCTTCTTTGATTAAATGTAACTTTAGAATTTTGCTTGAAGTTCAGAGTCTGTCCTGATCTAAGCAAGGACATTAATTTACAACTGTAATAAAGTCTTCTCATTGCAGTCTCAGTGTCTGCACAGGTAACTGCCATGAAAATTGTCAACAATGATATTCTGTCCTGCTTTGTTGTCAACGGGAGTGAGCGTCTGAGCTCTCCTCAAGTTGGTAAGCATCCAGACTTGGGTACATCTAAATTCATTTAGAACTCTGTCCCTGTGTGCCTGTGCATTTGTGGCACCAGAGTCAGAATAAGCTCCACAGTGGCCCTGGGGAGGGATCAGAGATCACACATTCAGGGAGAAAGAAACGTGTAGCCCAGGGATTATGGCTATGGATAGTGACTTCTCTTTCCAGCTTACTTTTTCCTGTGTAATCAAGCCAAGCTCCATGACAGCATTCCATGAAGAGGACCTTACAGCCTCTTATGTATAGGCAGAAATGTGGACTGGAAGCACTGTCAGCTTTTCCCTTGGCTTGATATTTACCATTCAGTGTTGTCACTTGCTTGTACTCACACCACTAAGCTGTTGTCGCAGCTGAGAGATCCTTTCACAGCCTAAACCATGCCCTAAAAGCCTCCCAGGAGGATGCTAATGAATGATGTGAAGCAACACTGCTGTCCATGCCTGCTGTTCGTGCTGTGTTGTGCTGCCCATGTCTTCGAAGTGGTACAGGCTTGGTCTCCTTGAGGCTGCCCTGGCAGTTGCCAGCATCAGAGCCAAGCAGAAGTGCATCATGATGTGACAAATAGTGACAGTGACCACAGCAAAATGATGACACCGGGGGGGGGGGGGAAACAAAGCCCTTTCTGTCTTCGTGGTTAAAGCCCTGATGCTGCAGGTCTTACTGTGACCTCCTCCCCCAAGTGCCTTCTGTGCCCTGGAGAAGTGGGAGAGGAACAGCGTTGCCGCCGGAGCAAGTGGAGGATGGCGTCTCACAAGGCATCCCCTCCACCTGCAGCGCCGCGATTTGGCCATTAAAACAAACCTCAGCCTGCAAAACAATTCAACTTCAAGTGATTAACAGGATTAATTTGGTGATGCTGCAATCAGAGCGAGAGCATGTGATTCATTATTCATCAATTAGGGGTCTCATCCGCACACGGCTGATTAGGGTGCATCATTGCCTCAAATTAAGCACGAAAAAGATGTTTTAAAGCAACCATATGGTTCTACTTCAGAAGCAGTTAGCTTACAAATTGAGCACATTGACTAGTCATAACTATTGATGAATGAGGGAAGAGTGCACCAAATTTATTTAGAGTTCCCCCTCCACTTTTGCTGTTTTTTTTTTTCCTTTAATGTGATCTAATGAATAAGCAGAGTCAGCTTTAATTGCCGACTCTCTTTCAGATGAAAAAGAGAGCCTCCAAAAGACCCTTTTCCTCCTCCCTCCCAGCATCACTCACTGGGAAAAAAGGCCCGATATTTTTTTCCTTGGACTGAAGGCAAAACCTCAGCTTTCCTTTTTCTTCACCCTGTGGTGGAAAGTTTGAATTTAACCATCACACTGTGACAAAGCAGGAGTGAGGCTTTACACACTTATCAAGTACAGAGATGGGAGTTTTGGAGGTTTGTAGGGAGCTGGAGGGGTGTGGAGGGATGCAGGGAGATGCTCTTGTGGCTGACAGGAGGGATTGTATGGAGGTGCCTCCTGCAATGGCCTCACAGCTAAAAGAGGAGTCAGGATGGATAATGGGAGCACACAAATAGCTTCTTGCTGGAGAGGGTGGCCAGTGCAACTGCTGTGGTAGGACAGGTGGCGTGTTCCACAGTCATGTCAAGAGAGATAATTGTACAGGCTCAGGAGAGCCCAGAGCTTCCCTCTTGCAGGTCCACATAAATAAGTTTGATGTTTGGGGGACACCACTCACAGCCAGCTTAAGTCAAATGGGAGATTCCTGCTGGCTTCACCATGTGCTCTGTCGGGCCCTTAAGCACTAATATAGCCAGCGATAGAGTGGCAAAATGTATGAGGTGATTTACACTCTCAGACTATTAGGGTCAGAGGCGATTTTCAAACTAAAAATACTAACAAGTTGCTTCTTTTGCTATAGTTTGCTATCTTCAGTAAAACGACAATCGGTTACTCTTCCTAAGGAACAATATAAATAAAGAAGAGCCATTCTGTCCAGTTCTAGGACAGAGACTAAATTTCTCATTGGTTTGTACCCAGCTAATGAAAACAGCAGGAACTCAGCTTGTTTGAAGACATTTCTCCCTCTTATTTTGATGATTAATGTGCATTGCCAGGCTGTTCTGGGCTCAGCCACCCACTTGGAACCCAGGACCACGTAAATGCAGTGTGGCCAGAAAATGGCACTCATGTCAAGTTAGTGTACAGTCAGACATATAATAAAAAGGTAAAAGCCCTCACCATTAAAATAAAGACTTTGGAATTTTTGAAACAAACTGTAGTGACATGATACCTGATATTTGAGGTGATACTTGCTTGGATTTGGCTTTATGGAAGTCATCAACATTTCAACTTTTTGTTCTTGTTTAGAGTTGGAAAATGATTTAAACTGGTGGGAATTCTTGAGGTTTGGATGAACTGCAATACATCCAGGTCTACCTCAATTAAATGGTTTTATGCCTTGGTTGTTTAATTACAAAACAGGAGCTAAGTCTTTTTTCTTTTTTCTTTTTTAAATCAAGGCATGTGCAGCCTCCAGGAACTTATCTGTGCTAGAAATGTTTCTTTATAGGATCCCCATGAGCAGAATAAGAACCAGAATCCTTCAACAGTAGGCAAATATTTTCCTCCTATCTATGTGATTTTAGATTTTAGATTTATGTTAGTTTTGCAAGTCAGAGTAGATCACTTTTTCCTACGCGATTTTCATTTCTTTTAGAATCCATGGTATACACTGCAATTAATTGCTTCCTTCTGAAACTTTAAAGAAAAGTTGGTTTCAAATGAAAAATGGCATCCATTAAATTAATTAATTTCTCATGCAGCTGGCCTGGTAAAGGGACACCTGCTAATTGAGAGCAGTTTTGAAACTGTAGATCAGTGAGACTACTTTGGTCAGTATAGGGAAAGGCATTAATAGCTTTTCCTTGTACACGAGCACTGTGGAAATTGCCATGCGTAAAACTGATTTAAATAGTTTTACATAAAAGCAGAGCTTGAGGAGAGGATCTTGCTGACAGCTCCTCAGCCCGGTCCCTCTGGCTCTTTTGCCATCCCTGTCCAACCTGTGGGTAGACAGTGATGCTTGATCATGCTGGGGATTGCTTTTGTAATATGGCTTCTTGACCTCTGGGAGTCAATGTTCAGCCACCAATCTCATCTTCACCAGATTACCAATTTCGGACCAAGCTCACTGTCCCTACCAACAAAACAATGTGAAAAAGGAGTATAGCTTTCTCTGTCGCTCCATACACCCCTGTCACAGGCAGTTGGATCTCCTCCTTGCGTTGGTAAGCTCCATCTGGGAACCGGCTTGGTGAGGAAAGATTTTGCTTGGCTGATCCCACCAGATGATTGATGTGGACCCTGGTGGCTTTGGTGCTCCACGTTCTTTCAAAATCAGCTGGTCCCCTCAGTGGCTTTGTGTTGTTAAGGGTAGCTGTAGGGAGGGTTATATATTGAACTCTCAGTATCAGGGGCTGCTTTCTCATTCAGTGCGCCTGTTGTGAAGACAAAGATATTAAATGAAGAAAGAAAATACTAAGTTTAGGACACCATCAAAATATGTGCAAGTTTAGGACAGCAACAACACAATGAGTTTTAACTGTAACATGGCCAATTTTCTCTGATATGAGAATACCTAATCATATGAATTTCCTCACTTCCCCAGCTTGCTTTTACAACCTTGCCACTATAATGGTGATACTATCTCTCTCTTGTTTTCAAGGAAAAATAGAAATAGGAGAAAAGCTGGGGAGGAAAAGATATTAAACTATTTTTATAGCAGGTCTTTTGGTATATATTTCAGCCTTTACATTATTAAACTGTTACAGGAATTTTTAAGCCAACTATCAACACATACACACCACTGTAATCTGTGCATCTCTCTCCATTATGGGTTAAACAATCTGGAGATTCGTAAGTATGAATAATTTTTCCTTGGTCTCGTATTGCTTCACAAGTGAAGGAAATGAAAATAAGCAAGGCTAATCACAACTGTGATTCTCATGCAGCATTGCCATCCTAATGCAAAGGAAAACTCTCCACTCATTTGTGTAACTCAAAGAAGTCTTGAGGAGGCTTTCTTCAAGGTTTCCCAAAATGGCCCCTTCCAGCTGAGATCAAACAGGAAGCTTTAGAGTAAAGGAATTTCTCTGAAAAGCTACTCAACAGGAAAGGGGGATCAGAGTGGAAACTACGTCATAAGTTATTACTGTGCTTCTACCAGCATAATAAAAATACAAGATTGACATTTTTTGCAGCCATCACTCCATGATCTCCAGCCCGTAAGAAACAGAAAAACAGAAAAAGTCTTCTGCGTTGTCCTTCTTTTAAAATACATTATTAGAAAGAGTTTAGCTTTTAGCTTTCAGTTCTTCTTGCAGATGTTTAAACATTGCAAAGCTCCTTGGATAAAGCTGGCAAGATAGGGTAGAAGCTTTGATCTTCTCTAGGCTGGCTACTGGAGGAGAAGCAACGCACTGGAGGGTGATGTTAGGATAGAGGGTGGCTTAAAGAAGTCAAGGCAAAAATGCAGAAAAAAAATTTAAAAAGAGTAAATTTATTTGCTCCCTTCTATTTTTCTCCTCCAAAGGGAGAAATCTGACTCCCTTTGTTTATTCATTATCTCCCTTTTTTGTTTGTCCATTTGGGATGGGAGGAATAGATGATTTGATGGCATCTGAAATAGATGGTCATCCCCCAACATCTGTAATGAACTAGGAAAGCTTGTTATTTAAACACTAATGCTCTTTAGCACTGTGGTTTGCTGTAGTTTTAACTCATAATTCATATGAAAATTGTGGAGAGTAGAATTTTTTTCAGCATCTGCTTTAAACTAAGGGTGGAAATATAGTTTACTCTTATGAAATGTCTGCAGCCAAAGCAGCTGCTGAGGCAATGTGAGACATCCATGTGGGTAAGCAAGGGCTTTAAGAAGCACACCATCCACTGCCCCTAAGTCCCTACCCATCCACCCAAGCCATATCTGTAACAGGGGCTTTTTGTTCAAAAATGTTGTGTCCATTTGCCCATTGGGGTAGCACATCTCCCTACCTTGAACATGCTACCAGGGTAATAAGGAACATCTTTCTTACGTGCAAAAGTAGAAGGGCTGGAAAGGACTGATGCAGAGAGCAACAATTCATGAAATGCCCATTTTACCAGAAGGCAGTGTTTCTGTTAACAGACCCATGAAACCATATGAACTGTGTTTCATTTAGTTAGTCTTTACCCTGTCTCTGCTGGACCGTGACTAATCCTCTTTAGTCAAACAACTTCAAAGTCTGATTAGATGCCCCTCACAAGCACACAGCAGCTGCCTCTTTGCCTCCGGTTACCTACTGGCAAAAGCTGCAAGAAAAGGTGTTACTAGCAAGCATCTGATCCAGTGCTTTGGGTCAGCACTCAGGTTTTCCCCTCCCCGCCGCAGGATGCTGCTCTCCAGGAAGCAAATTCCCAGGCTGAGCAGGTCCAAGTTACTGAAGCTGGCCTCTCCTTGCCTCATCTGTGGAGAGCAGGGGGAGGGAGGCAGTGAGGTGGGAGGGCAGAAAGAACAGGTCAAACCCTGTAAGCTCTTCTCTCCCACATAAACAGTCCCGGCATCACAGATTACAGGAGAGGATGTAGAGCAATGCATGTGTCCTGTGGAAGTGTGGCATGCCAGTTTATATGTATTTATGTATTGAAAATTGTCCCTGTGTTGGGACTGAATTCTGCAAACAGAGGCATCAGTTTAGCGATTAATTGTATAGAAGTCAAGAATTGGAGTTAGTCATGAGCAATCATGCTCAGCTTTCTTAGGACCCCCACTGCAGCTATATGTGCTGGACCAAAGCAATGTTAGCTCTAGATCTCTGCTCTTCAGTATGACGTTTAACCTGTTCTCTCAGCCTGGCAGTAGTGTTCACAACAAACCTCACTGCAACACAGCTTCTCCTTGCACCAGAAAAATACATCAAACTAGAGCAGCACAGTGTTCCCCAGGAAAATGTTTCTTCCCCGAAAAGGGCATGCAACACGTTGGTGCATATTGGTTCAGCCATAAGAAAGATCAGAAAACTTGATTTCAGAGGCTTTCACAGAGCAGAGGAAAGGTCTTCTTTTTTTTTAAGATTTTGATAGTGTTGCTACTACTACACAACTGCATATACATGGATTGATGTCTCTCAGCTGTCCCTTCAGTTCTCTCTTATCCAGTCTGTATGAGTAAACAACAGCAGTGCATATCAAGTAGGATTTGACAGCAGTTTCTAAATCACATAAAAGCTCTACGTGTTTAACTATATTTTGAGTTCCCTAGTTAGCTTTCACTTTATTATTAGCAATATAATGTGGAGGCCAGAGTGTCAAGAGGTCAGGAACTGATTATTGCTTAACTATAAAATCCCAATGTGATTGCTCCAAAGCCAGTACACCCGTAGCATGTGCCTTGTTTTGCAGCACCTCTGACAAACATGCCTTGCTGGATGTGCCTGATTTACACACCTGGGAATAAAAATCCCTGTGTGAGGTAAGTAATCCCTCATCAGCTGTTTCCTGGCAGTTTGACACATGGCAAAAAGCAGCCTTCTACTTTAAACACCCGGTGCTCTGAAGGCATGCGTTAAGCAATAAGAGATTATAATAATCAGAATGTTTGGCTTTTTATGCAAAGACTCATTAAAAACTGAATTGCTTGTAGGTGTGAAACATTTTGGGGACATGAGACCAGACTGAGATCTCCACTTGATTCATCTTCACCCTTGTTTGGGTTTGAAGTATTCCTTCTCCTTCTAAAAGGATGGAGAAGACAAGGGTGGGAGAGGAGACAAACAGGAGGCTGGTAATGTTTGGGTCTCTGCAGTACAGCCTCTTCTAAAAGAGGAATGAGAGTGACTGAAACAGGCATCTAAGGTAGCAAAAAGAGTCAGAGACTGACTAGGGTGTTTTCTCCAGGGCAAAAAGGAAGCCTTCACCTCAGGCTAAGAGCAGTTTGCTGCCCAAACTGCCAAGGTACTTCAGTTTCTGTATGGTGTGTGTGGTCAACAGCAGGCAGACTTCCATGACAGGTTTCTGCCTTCAGGACTGTGCAGCATTTGCTCCCTACCATTTTGCAAAGGGCAGATCAGTATTAGTTGAAATTTACGTTTAAGATTCAATTAAAATTTTCCAAAACTTAAGAAATAAAGCACATGTAATGTTTTTTTTTGTGGAAAGAAGGTTATTTGGCAATAACGTGCCCATCTCTTTCCTTCAGTATCCCCCACAGCTCTAATATTGGAATGGTTTCCAGGCATGAATTCACTTACCCTCACAATGCATCTGTGAAACAGAGAAATACTAGCAAACATATTCTGAAGGGCAGGGATGACACAGAGATGGGCAAGGGTTAGATGTACCACACAGCATCCTTGATGTGTGGGGTACACTTTGTGCACCCCAATCCACCAAAATCAACTTCATCCCATCTGTGGTACCACTGTGGACTGGGGTCCATGGAGTTAAGACCATTTCTATCTCCACATTTTTGCATTAACTGCTTGCAGCCACGTTCTTACTCTGGTAACCCATGGGAGAAAGAAGGAAGCTTTCTGCTTCCTCAGAGAGGGGACATTTGTTTCACATTTACTGCTGAGTAATAGCCCACTTGCAAACAAATTGCCATGAAGTAGCTGTTGTATTGCACGTTAGCGGCCCAGGTTGATTTACAGCAAATTGTCCATCTGCCAATATCTCTAGAATAGACCCCTCTCTCCAGGCTGTAATATTCATGTCTAGTTAGCACAGCACTTCTGAATTTAGGAGCTGAGACCACACTTGAAATACAATGTCTTTCAGCAGTTAAATCACAAAAAGCACTCGCTCTGTAAATAGTGGCATTATCAGAAAAGCTTGGGGCTGCTGATTTAGTGCAAGCTACAGCTCTGTTCCTTGTACAGGATCAAAAAAAGAAATTTCCACAAAAATAAGTATTACAAAAAAAGGTAGAAAAAAAGAAACTGAACCTCAAAGCAAAGCCTTTTGCTTTGGTCTTGATAGAAGTGTTTTGTCCTGGTTTTAGGTACTTCGGTTTTAGAAAATAAAACAGAAGCAAATTTAATAAAAGAAATGCCTAAGTAATGCGCATCCACAATTTCCTGCTTTATATATATATATATATATATATCCATGCACACGCACACACACACACACATATATATATAAATGTTTCTGAGTGGTTTTACCACAAAGTTCACAGCTGGGTAAGACTGGCATAAGCTTATGACATTTAGTGGATGTCCAAATTGTGCATTTTTTATTTTCATCCACTTTGTTTTGGGAAGTTCTAGAGCTAGGTATTTTTTTATGACATTTATATACCCCAACAGCAGTTACTGCAAGCACTGTGCAGAATTGTTGCTCTGCTCCAGCACCTTGGCTGTGACACAGGTCTGTGGTAAATACCTCAGGGCCCTGAGTATGCTCCAAGCAGAGCATTCAGAGACCAGCACATATTTATTTTTATGGCATCTTACATACTTTCACACCAGAGTGACAAAGGAAGAAACAATGGAGAACATTTTATAATCTGAAGATGAATGTGAGGGAGGTGCGGCATGATTCATACAGGAATATTTGGGGGAACCATCTGGAATGCTCTGAGGCTGGTATGGGCTGCTGATCCCTGTGATGCTGGCTGTGAACCAATCGTGCTCATGTTTCACAGCAGAAGAATGGGAACTAACTGCTAATGTTCATTTTAGCCTGAAAAATAATCGAGTGTCAATCACCATCTGAATATAAGAGAGCTGGTGGCAGCAGGGAGGTTGCTCTTCCTACCATATGTCTTTTCTCTTGCTTTGGATCCACGGTGTCATTTGTGAAGTGTCAGTACTCAGTTCTTTCCATTACCTGGTTTTAATTAACCCTCGAAAGCCCCTTTGTGTGGCTGGTGATATCAGCTGGGGCTTGAATAGAAGCCACCCTTGTAAAAAAATTTTGGAACAAGCTGCTCTTGAATGGGTCCAATGAGCTGGGGGGCTGTTTCCTCTTTAATCCCACATTTAATAGCACAAGCTGGGGACAATAGGCAGCTTCTCCAGCTTTTTGTGGCTTGATTCCATTTGACATATCCAGCCCTCTTTTGTCCCCCTGGTGAGGACACGCCACCTCCGCGTGCTCTGCACGGGACACCCTCCCTGAGTGTCACTGAGATGAAACAGCCCTGGGCAGCCTCTGCCTCCGGATAAGAGCTGCCGGTTCCATCACTGCCCACAAAGCTGCTTATCAACAGGGAGGACTCCAGCCAGGAGAGCAGAGAAACCTGGATGCCGTCAGTTTTGGTTGGTCTTTTTTTCCCTGATGTTCCTATAAGTATGTATTTCCATCAGAGAAGTCAAGGATTATAAGATTTCGCCATGGCAACATGCTATTATATATGCAAATGTAAAACTGGAAAAAGGGGGAAGCTTTTATTTCTCATAATTAAATGACAAAAGGGTATAACATTGCAATTTGTCATATACTTTGAAACTGGACAAATCATCTTCTATCACCTTTTTTTTCTGGAGAGCTATTTTTCTTCAAAAAGAGTTTTTCATTGGAGACTATGGAAGAAATAAAATTCTTAATTTCATTTTATTGTATTTGAGTGGTGAGGTTGACACTTCACCTGAAGAGTGGCTAGATCTGACTGGCTGCTGGTGGTTTGGGCAGGCAGTTACTATCCAAAAGAATAAGTAAAAGATCAGTGTGATCATCAGTCTGGGAGCCATATTTTAAATCAGGAGACTTCACGAGCAGAAGTTGTTCTGCCTGTGACCTTTCATTTGTATTTACAGCACCAGAGCTGATGACATGTTCATTAGATATTTCTTCAAATGCCTGCTGCATGTAGAATAAGTGGGCTAATTAGGTTTAGTTTTGGAAAAGAAAAGTCCGAGCATGTGTATAGTTGGCTAAGTGTAAAACACTGAGCAGCACATTGTACAGAGAACACCTGTTAGCATATATTTTTCATTTGTCCTTCTGCATTTATCTTCTTCATTTATGCAAAAACTCTACCCAGCCTCAGTGTCAGGTTATTCCTACCTCAGGAAAAGAAGAAAAGTTTGAACAATAGCATATACTAATCCAAATAAGATAAAAAAGATTAAAATCAAACCCAAAATAAACCAAGAAAAAAAACAAATAAACCTCTATAAAAGCACTGCCTTAGTGCTGGCCCAGATTTCCACATATAAACGGGGACTGCACTTTTGGATGGTGTACATAGGACTCTCTTAAACGGATCTTGGTTTTGCAGTAGCAAGTCTTTCCAGGAAATCACATTGTCTTAGGACTGGTTACCAAAGATGAAATAAAAATTAGTAATAACTCCTCTAATTTGCCTGCGTACCATCCAATCAGACTTTTTCTTTCAGCTATTCATAGTGCCCTCTTTCAAGGTCCCTTTAAAAGTAAATTTCTTTAATGATGCCTGCAAACTCTCCTCCTGCCCTCTGAGGATTTTTTGCTAATTTGATGAAGACCACACACATAAAATCAAATGCTTTTGTCATTTGTTTCTCATTGTACCAGCTTTCTAAAAGAAGGCATCGCCTGCGTTGTCGCATCATAAACATTAGAGCTGCAATCTGGCACCGTTCCAAATGTTCATTTTTCAGGGTAGCATTTTAGATAATTGTTGAGCTTCATGGTAACTATCAATTATATGACTCAACTGGAAGCACTAGCACACTTTTCTGTGTCCTGATATACCTTATGGTCTATTATTGAACTGGCTTTAAATCTCATTGTGGGTTTAGTCCTCACCAAGTCAAGTAAAAAAGGATTTAATACTGTGACTTTAACACTTGCAAGAATATCCACTGGTAAAACAAGTTCTCTTGAAAGCGAAAGTTCTATTAAAAGCTTCATCTATGGTATACATCTTGAAAAGTTCTTGAGCCTTATTCCAAAGCCATTAAAAATATTGTACAGTTCAGCTTCCGGCCACAAGTATAGCTTGTGATCTCAGCTCTCAAGCTAAGCATTAACTATTTCTAGCACATGGAATGAAGAAACATTACCCATCTAAGATGCCAGACCAAATCCTTCAGGGCTATGATATCCATCAACTCAACACCAAACCCTTAGATGACTGGGTCCTGACATAAAATTCCCACCGCTCAGCTAGGCACTCAAGCTTCTTACATACTGAAAGAGTTTTGAGTTGGGGATGGCGTGTGATTCACCACAGCCAGCCTGCCCAAACCTACCAGTAACATGTGCTGACAAGGTATGTCTGAAAGACAAGCTTTATACACTTGGCTCGAGCAATCCTATTTGCATTTGCAAACAGGCTATCCTGACACTTGCATGTTGGCCAATTTAATTGTATCAGATACACCCTAGACCACAGTATTCCTGTTCTCCTTCCTCCTGTGTTGTCAATATAAGGCAACTCAACCACACTGACTCCTTCAACTCCATCCTGATCTACCTCACCAAGGACAAAATTGCTGCCAGGCAGACAGTGCCTTTGCTGCAAAAGAAAGGGCTCACTTGATGGTCCTTTGTACCTGCTGTCTGCAGAGGGTCAACAATGTCTGCAGGTCCCTCAAATACCTATTTGTCTCCCCTTTCTCTTTTTAACTTTGCTGTCTTTGAGCTCCTGCAATGCCCAGGATGCTTCACTAGCCTTTAGACCATGAGATACACTTCACCCTAAGAGAAAAGTAGTTGTTTTCCTTGTGATGATGGACCCCATTCACTAGGCTCTTCTGTCTGTAATGCCCCTGACATCCCTGTGAAATCTCCCCTTTGGTGCCCCACTGTCCAGGCATCATTTTGCTGAAGATACCAGAAGTGCTGGTGAGGGGAAATCAAAGTGCAGAGCTGCCAGTGGAGGTTAGCATGGCAGACACTCAGGATTATTCAACCATGAAAGGGTAAGGCAATGAACGTGTGGTCAATGATGGTCTCAAGCCGTGAGAATCCCAAAACTCGGCAGACTTCACATATAAAGTTAAATAGATTTCTATGATTCCAGAGAAATAACTTCAGAAATGCTTAGGGGCGTTATACAATCTCATAGCAAAATAACTATCAGGACAGTAAACCTAACCTAAAGGAGTCATCTTTAAATGGATCTTCCCAAGTAAAAATGTAAGGGGCTGTTGCCTCTCAAAAGATGATAATCTAAGATAATATAAACCAACTTAAAGAGGTTTCTAAGAATATAGATGTTTATATGTCCTAGGAAATAACTTGAAAGAGATAACAAATGTGAACACCATCCTACACTTCTTCCCCTATCCCCAGAATTTACTGTTTCTGAGAAAATTCCTCCTACTGCATTGTGATCCATCCATGTCAAGTAAATAGAGAAAAGATGAGATTTCATCCTGCAAAGAAAAAACCTTCAATAAAATGTTAAACTTATCTGAAGGAATGAAATCAAGAAGTTATTTTCATATTAATAACTGAGCTGATGGAGGCTGTATGAAGTTCAAAGAGTTTATACGACATTAGAGTAGCAACAGCATTAGGAGTCTCCACACTTGATTCTTGTAATTGTAATGAAGTATCATGCTTAGTTTTAAGATGCTTTTCAGGACTTTTTAGTGATTTTACTTTCAACAGTCTACATTAATAAAATCCCATGTTTTGTAAATGTTTGTATTCATTTACTGTGGTTTGTTAATTTTGTAAAACAAATTGGTCTCCAGAACTGATCAGCTGTTGCCCTCTGACTTCCCTGAGTAAAGCATAGAGGTGATGTCCCTTTAGCTAGGAAGCTTCCCACCCTGTGAAGGTCCACCTGCCCTACAAAACACATTAGTTTTCACATCCTCAGTCTGTATTTGAGCACCTTGTTTTTTGTCCTGGGTGGATTTATATCAGAAGCCTGGTAGGTAGGAGGGTTATTAGGCAGTAGGGTTATTAGGAATGCTGGGGGGAAAGCTAGCCTGCTGATCAAAATGGATATTTAGCTAGGTAACAGTGCTGGAAGCACAACTGGGATCCAATAAACAGTAATAGATCCTAGCCTGTTACTCTAAGTATGTAAAAATGGGCACATCCAGTAAAAATGACACTTGAAATATGAACAAGCTTCAAGCCTTTGCCTCCAGCTCGCTGCCGGATGCGGAGCAGAATGGATATGGATATAGGTATGTTGTAGGAGCAGACAGAGATCAGAAAAGGCGATGATTGCCAGAGGCTCTGCTTCACTGAATGTTTCGCACCCCTTTCCATTGCCTGATCTTTCAAAGCCTGATTACACAAAGTTAACGAAAGTCCTTTTGCCTTCTGTAAACGGATGAGGATTAAGTGGAAGATTGCTGATACTGAATTCATTCATCCTCACTCTCTTCATCTGATACAGAGCCCTGAATGATGTCTGAACAAATCTTTCTCTAGGGCTGGGGTATTAAAGACTCTACTGTAGGGCTTCTTTCCTTTATTTTGTGTAAGGAGTTATCCTTTTTACAGGATGGTGCCTTGTTTTGTGACGGTCAGTGAGTGTGGGAAAAGGGGAAAAGCAATTAATCCAGAGGATTGCAGGGACATTTTACATAGGAAACAAGAGGCACTTCTAACAAGAAATAAATGTGCCATTCGTACCTTGGGTAATGAGATAAAGGTGTGACTCAAAGGGAAGGACACGTTACAGAAATCCTGCACGATGCTCAGCGTAAGTGTACTGCATCAACATTTAAAAATGATTAGACACTGATCATCAATAAAGACACAATTGTTCCCAGTGTTCCACTTCAAACACAGAAATGTACTAAAAGGAAACTCAGATCAGCAGTAATGAGATTTATTAATCTAGAGGTGAATTTAGGGCACTTTAGGAAAATTGAGAAAGGATGAGCAGAGACAGTCTCAAAAAAATGTCAGGCAAATGTATATGAGTGACACGGTTTTGTCTTTAAGCCTGGTTTTGAGCAGATTTTTTTTTGTAAGGGATTTTAATGGGAATGAAAACTATTTGCTTTTTCCTACCATCCCTGTCTCTGAGGGGCCATGTATTTTCCCATGAGCATATAGTCAAAATGCAGTCAAGAATATCTTGCTTTTGCTTAAGTCAACTTCTTAAATCCCACTGAAACTACGTCTTCAGCACTTTCCTCTTTATTTTCCTCACCAAGAGGTTATATCCTTCCACTATATCTTTAATATAAATCCAGCTTTATTTACATTCCATGTTACTTTCAAGTATGCAAACCAAGCCAGCATCTTCCCTGAACAAGAGTCTTAGGACAGCAACTCCAAAGGCTCTGGCAAAGAGACAGGTAACAGGATTCCCTCCTTCTTACCCTCCCATAAAAATCACCTTTCCCTACACCTAATACGTAAGTTCCTCTCTCTTTCTTGGGAAAAACAAGAAAGGAAAAGATCAACAGTGAAGCCCAGTGGTCAACATGATGCACACCTGAGTGGTCTGAAACAGGTTACCAAGGTTCCACCATCCACTCTGCCCCCAGCTGTGGAAATAGCAGCTGGGCACATGAGATAGGTATTGCACAGGAACCCCTGGCAGCACTTAGATCAAAATAGGCTCATCTAATCCCCGGCAAGGCACCCCTGCCAGAGCTGGGACAGCTACAGACATCAGTGGCTCAGTAGCTTGTGACCAAGGCTCCCAGGAGTGCATCAGCTGCGATTACCCCTGTGCCCTATCACTGCCTCCGTGCTCAGCAAGGCTCGGGCAGGGATCTGTCCCGCGGGAGGCCAGCGGCCGCCCTGGGCTCCTCAAGCAGCCGTTCTTATTGACAGAGGCACCTCCAGTGCCTCCCAGTTTGTGACGACAGACAGGTAAGTCCCAGAGCAGCCTGCAGCAGGAGCTGAAGCTGCCTGGGGACAGCAGCAGGGGCTGAAGAGAAACCCCAGATATAGCCAGCCCGAGGAAGGCTCCAGTTATCTCTGGTTTCTACCAGCCATCTACGCGTCCAGGGCTGAGCTGGAGGGGAGCAGCGCTGCTGGATCTGTGCTGCTGCTGGGGGTCTCCCTCCCTCCGGCATGGGAGCGGCTGGGACACATGGCTTGGGGCAGGGATGCCACGGATTCACATTCTCCACAGCTTGCGGGGTTTCTGCGCTGTGAATGATCCAGCGAAGCTGCTGCCCAAGGTTCACTGCCTCAAATGACCCATTAAGTTGGAGAGATGAAATCTGCAACCGAGCCAGATCAATACTGGGCAGGGAGAGCTCCTCTCCCTGAAGGAGGTTAGAGGGGGAACAGGTCGTTATCACCATAGCTTGGTCCCACTCCCGCCGCAGCGCCAGGGAAGTGGCACGAAGGACCCCGCGGCCGCTGTACCCCAGCTCCGCCACGACGCCAGGAGGCGCTCGCCCTCCGAGGGAGAGGGGCTGCCTGCGCCCCCTGTCGGCGAATGCAGGGGAGCGCTGAAGGCTCGCAGCGTCGAGGCTGCTGCCGGCAGGAAAGGCAACAGCGCCCCCAGGTGGCTGCTGACCGCTACTTCACCACACAGCGTACAGGCAGAGACACAGAAACAGACACAGACAGACACACAGACACACATACAAAGACACAGACACAGGCATAGGCAGACGGACAGACATGCAGACATGCAGACACACAGACAGACACAGATGGACAGACACAGACAGACAAACAGACACAGACAGACGAACAGACACACATAGACACACACACACACGGACATACACAGACACACACACACAAAGACACAGACACACAAAGACACAGACACACAGGCACAGATACACAGACACACACATAAAGACAAAGACACACAGACACACACACACAGACATAGACACACAGTCTTTCCCTCTGAAAACAGCAGCCTGGCTTCTTTTGGCAAACTAAACTTTTTGATTGCTTTCCCCCTCCCGCTCAGCTTTGCTCTCGCATCTGTGTTTTGTTTACATAAAAGATAAATCCCTCCTATAGCACTGGAAATCCCTCTACTGACATTAATTCCTTAGTTTCTGCTCAGATCTTCCCAATGTCTGCACTAGCAGCGTTTGCAAACCCCACGTATGATTTTAGATTAAATATAAGAAAGAAATTCTTCGTTGTGAGGGTGGTGAGGCACTGGCAGAGGTTGCCCTGAGAATCTGTGGCTGCCCCATCCCTGGCAGTGTTCAAGGCCATGCTGGAGGGAGCAACCTGGTCTGGTGGAAGGTACCATGGCAGGGAGATGGAACTGGATGAGCTTTATGAACCCTTACAGCCCAACCATCCTGTGATGGTATGATTCTATGACTAAGCAGCATCTTACAGAGAGGAACAGCTCCCACTGTCCTCACTTTGAGACAGCGAAACAAAAGCCAAAAATTGTTGCCAATTCCAAGCTGGAATTTGTCAGCATACCTTGTGCCCTGTGTCACCCTCCTCCCACCTCATATCCTCCAGCACAGCCTGGCACAGTGGCTGTGCAACCCCTCTGCAGCCTGAGGAGTATGGCAGAAATGGGCCTGCAACATAGGGTCTTCTCCTGCCCTGTTAGTGCTTTTAGACAGTGAAGATAAGCTGGCAGTGTGTTTCCCTAGAGAACAAACAGGCTGTGGATTACGAGATGTGGTTCGTTATTTGCTATTTTTATTGCTGTAGAATTGTCTCAGAGGCTGCCTGAGGAGGTAGGTGGTGCACCAGAGGAAGAGGAATGAAAGAGAGAAGTTGGTGGGATGGGAAATTCAGCGTGTACCTCAACCATACACTGGCAGTTTTATGGACCTGCTATAGGTTGCATCTCTCTGAGGAACAGCAGGTCCCAATCCCTCTCCTCCCATCAGTGGCTTCAGTGGCAGATTCTTGTGGTCAAAGGACATGGGGAAATGGCACAGTTGCCCTGGCACATCACTGAACGCTACAAGCCTTATCTTCTTAATGCTCTCTAAGATGCATTCAGGGGAAAATGCATTCTTGCTGCATTCAGGGGGAGATGGGGAGAACTGAGCTTTACTAGGAATCTCCACCCAGACGCAAAGCCGTGATCAGTAGATCCACATGCCAGATGAAATCTAGGCATAACAGCCAAGCACCTGAATGGTGCCACACATGAAATCTTCCAGATGTTTTAGCTGTTAGCAGATGACTGTCTCCACAGCAAAAATTACATCCATAACTGACAGCACAGTTCGTCTAGATATTGTTGGACACGACTAACTCCAGGCCAACAAGAAAGTTATGATGTATAGCTACTAAACCAAACAATATTGCTGTCACTCTGTGTAATGTAAGCCCAGGACTATATACCCCATATTAGTGCATCAGAATAAGACCTTCTCATCATGGCTGAGGCCCATGCTGCTTAGCTTTTTTAAATCACATTAAAATGATTTATTTTTTCCTACTGCATGCAATGAGAAAATACAGTCAAGTACAGGATTATGCTCCTCAAAATCACCTGTTGGACTGGATGAAGTCAGTATAAGGTCTTCAAATCAAGTGCTTTTAATAGGAGTAGATTTATTTTTGTTGAGATCTTATTGTGCTGTAAAACTGCTTGTACTGTACTTACAGCAGTAGGAGCAGACACAGCTATGCTCGAGAAAAAATACTGTGTTAGGTGGGCTCCACATTTTGGGCTAGGCACATTATTTTGGTTTCCTTCTGAGAAGAAGGAATGTAACCAGAGTTATGCCCTCTGAAATAATCTGATGTCAGTACAGCCAGCTTCTTTCCTTGTTTTCCATCAGGTTTCTCAAGATTTAGATGGAGAGATAATCTCATTTGTGTGTACACAGTTCTTGGCCTGTAGGTTCAGATGATCATTGGTTGCTGCCGAGTGTGGAAGTGAGGTTCTTTAGTGTATGCTTAGAAATGCTATCCCTTGACAACGGGGTGAAACATCCAGTTCACTTTATAGATGATATTGAACAGTGCCTACCAATCCTAAGGGATAACCCTAGGCAACTCAGAAGCAAGCATCAATTTATCACATTCAATCATCATTCAATTCACATGGTTTTAACACAGCTGTAATGTGTATATATATAATGTGTTTATTCTTACTTTATGTCAGCATGTGGGATATTATACTAAGCCACACTGCTGCATATATACTCTGTTCCATAAAAACTGTCTGCTCCTTAGCCTCTTGCCAAATAGCTGCTTATTCACCTCATGCTGTAGAATTTCTGATGTATTATAGAGTTTCTCTTCACATTTACAGGAGAACAATGACCAGGACAAGGGAAAAAAGATCCCCAATATCTCACCTTCACATTCTTCCTGGAGGAGCACTGAGACTCAGAATAATTTCCTGATTCAAGAAGCTATATATATGTGCACATACACACATACACAGAAGAGCTAACAGGTGTATTTATTTTCCTTTAAAGACAAATGACAAAGGGTATCAATCATCTTATGCAACTGCTTTTGTGCCTGTCCACTTTACACACAGACGGGAACATGTTACCATTCCCCATGATGACAAACATAGACGTATGCACATAACCAGGAGCAGTGCTGGACAAAAGCCACTTGGCTCATTTATGAGTCCGTGAAACAGAGCTGAACCCAGGCAAGGCTCATATCTATCCCTCAGCCTGGCTCTGAACCTGTCAGAGATCCTGCAGTGTGGTGAGAGCTGAAATGACAGGGAGGGACTGCCTAGCATATTGCAGAGTCTGATCTTCAGGGAAGTAATTTACCAATTAAGAGAAGAAGAAATTTCCAGCTAATGGACTATGGTACTGTGGGGATTGGTGACTGCTCGTGGTGACAATTTGGCTGAGCAGAGAGCTACCACAGGTAGAAAAGAGGGCACACTCCTGCTGAAGGGTCTCTACTTGATGCAGTGAGTCAATCAGAAGGAAAAGGCTTAAGGAAGGCTAAAGAGTGGGCTGGATTTCAGCCATCATCTTGGCAAAGTCAAATCAGAAACTTGGCTTAGGAGCACAGGTGATAGAGCTGTTTGTTCTTTAAAAGGAAGACTCAAAATGACCATTTAAAAATCTATTTAAAAATATGTGGTCCACTGGGAGTGAGAGGAAAACCAATTTACTTTATTTGTATGTTATATACTCAGGAATGTTTTTTAATGCTAAATTTGATTAAATACTGAAATGAGTTAAACAGGAAAGCATTGAGATCTTTTTCCGGGAAGATTTCAAAAGGCGGTCTGAAGTTGCTTAGGGAGCATCTTGCAGCTTAGGGAATGGACTATACAAGGTTTCAGACCTCTTCAAGCTCTGCCTTCCTGGGTTTCAGTGATTAATGTGTCCAGGAGAGTCATCTAACTCACCTACAGCTAGAGCACAGCACTGTGAGCAGGAAGCTACAACTGAAACAGTGAACTCTTCACCAGTTGGGGTTTTGTAGTTTTCACATAGTTCAGAGACTCAGATGTAATAGTGAGGCTTTTCCCTTGTGTGGCCGGGAAAGGCTTGTCAGCAAGGATTATGCTTCAGGCATACAGGAAGGAAAAGGTGCCGTCATTTAAATGACAAAGCCCACTGTTTTCCCCTCCACCCTATGCATGACTTCAGGAGCTCTGCTCCTGGCTCCCTGTTTCTTTCTGGCCCCTACAAGTCAGGGGCCTCCTCTCGGTTTGTGCTGCAGTTAGTATATGTAGCAGTATGATGTTGGGCCCAGAAGGCGTTACTCCAGTTCATATGCTAATAACGGGCACTAGTAAATGCTGGAAACTCAGCTTGTGCCCACGTGTAGGCTGAGTGCCGCAGGATGGCAGCCTTGCACCGACCAGAACTGCAGACACCATCTCTCCGCCTCACTGTCCCCCTGATAGATAAACAGCTGGGAAAAGGGACTTTTAGGAAATCTATAGACTTTGAAAGCTGCCTGTCCTCTGTAGCTATAGCCAGGTACTGAAATCTCACTTCACAGGAATTGCCAGCATGTTTAGCATAGAGCTGAAGCTGCCGGTGTTGTTCAAATGCTTGAGTTTGACAATTAACATTTCTGGAGCTGAAGTAATACAGTAACCGGAGGCAAACACTGTGCTGAGCTCAAAGACTGGGCTGAACAGTTCAATATCAAACAAACCAAACTGGGGGGATGAGTTAGCATGCTCAAGGGCAGACCTGTCACTCAGAGAGACCTCAGCCCTGCACAAAGCCAGCCTTAAAATCTAACATTTTGTTCTGTATTGCTGGTGCCAGGTAATACTTTGCAAGAAAGATTACAGTCTGGTCAAGGAAGATGAGTTATTGGTTTACCCTTTTCTTATGTTTTAGACTGTTGAATGACAGTACTTGTTTTTGAGGATGTTCATTTAGAGTTGCTCCGAGCCTGCTGGTAACAGCTCCTTGGAGTGGAGGTGCATAGAGGTGTTGAACCCCCCCACAGCTGGGTTACTGAATGGGCTGCCAGCCAGATCCTCTCTTAAATTACTTGACAGCACCCAACAGACCAAAAGAAAAACTGAAATTATCAGAAATAAAGACATGTTAGGAAAACATAAAGCTCAGGATGGTTTGGAGCAAAGAGGGGATGATGGTCTTCCCCTAATAGATGCATCCAAGAAGGCTTAAAGTAGGTTTAATCCTGAAATAAACAGACTTTCTGCTTAGTGTATATAGAGATAAATTCATCACTAACTTATGCATTGATAAAAGTAAGGCAAAGTGTCTCTTATTGTGTAACGTTAACAACAGAGAAGCACTTTAGCAAACAGATCTTACGCGCTTTTCACTTTTGCCTGATGCACAGCCCATGCATTTCTTACAAAACAGGGCTCCCAAGAGCATCTCTCTTTCAGAAGCTGAATGGGCATCTTGTGAATTCAGGCTTCTGAATGAACTTCTGATGGGCAGAGAAATATCGCTCCTTCAGTTCTGAATAGGGGCAAGAGTTGGCTGAAATCTCTCACACAGAGCTCTTCCAGGAAGAAGTGCAGTCACAAATCCCAAGTTCACAACCCAGCCATCTTGCCTGAAATACTGATAGCACATCAGTTGAATGCTTTCCTTCATATTTGCATAAGCAATAGCTCCCATAAATAAGTAGGTAGGGCTTCAATCACTGCACCATTTTAGCGTCTCACTTCCATTGGTTTCAGTGACGATAAAACGCCCAAATCTGAACTGAACCTAGACGACACTAACTCCTGGCTTTGGCCAAATGCCCTTACTGAGGTGACAGCATCAGTAGTTCCCAAAGAGATCTTGGGCATGTAAAGACCAGGCACTGTTTTTGATAAAGCAGTAAATATCTTTTCATGTGAATCACAGCAATTCTTACTTTTTAAGATGCTCCTACTGCATTTCCTTGTGAAGCTGCTTATGACTGGCCTATCCTTACAAACAATCTCCTGGTTATTCAGGCTTGCTGGTACCAGGATAGCCATAGATATTGGAGCTTTCGGCAGGTACTCTCCTACGGTAACAGCATTGTAAAACATGTTACAAAGATGTTATTTCCCACACTGGGTCATAGAGAAGCACCCAGAGACTTTAAGTTGTGGTTGAGAGCCACATTGTGCCTCCGCTAAGTTGTGACTGAAAATTTCCAGTTACTCCTTCCAGTTGGGCAAGCAGACTTTCCAGCTGGACCTGGGGTTTTGCTGTTCTAAACCTACACACAAAGTCCCTGGAAAGCGGGCAGGGCAGAATATGGCCCAAGGGGACGGCCATGGGGCTCCCCAGGGGAGGGTCAGCGCCGTGCTGGGAGGAGAGCACAGCACGCTAGAGGTCCCATCTCCCTCCCTGTGCGTGAGGCTGGCCACCTCCCTGCGAACACCAGCTCCCTCTGCTTGGATATATTCCAGCTCCCCTCCTATAGCAAGCAGGAAGACTGTCTGTCACCTCTAAGCATTCCCCGGCGAGCCTTTCGTGTAGGACTACACACCCGGCGGCAAGGGAGCAGAGCTTACAGACAGGTAGGGATCCTGCTGCGATGTCATTAACGATAGGGGTAGACCTTGGACTGCTCTCCCGGTAGTCAGGGGAACGGCATGGGTTGCCAGTCAGCGAAAATATAAGAGAGCAGCAGTGAGTGGGAGAGCCGGCGCTGCCGCCTGCCCCGCAGGCTGACTCCGCTGCCAGCCACAGCGGAGCATCCTTGCCTTAGCAATCTCGGCCAAGCGGGAAGCCGGGCAGTGACAAACCCATCCACTGGCATCCGGAGAAAAGTAAGTCACTGTCTTTGTTTCAGCTCTAAAAGGAGGGGGTAAATGACAGAGGAACGTTTAATAACTTGTATTATTAGGAATAAGGCCATTTATTTTCCAGCGCAATCACTTCCTTGCCAGTAACTCTGTCCCAGCAGGTTTTGGGGTTGGCTTTTTTTTTTAGATTTGTTGTTTTGTAATCACGGTGAACTAACAGATTCTGCAAAGTTTGTCTTTCATATGTTGCAACTGTTTATGCACTGTATCTGTGTGCCTTAGGTAATAATTAATAGCTCTATGAATAATAACCATGAAGAACAGGAGAATGATTTTGTTCCATTTTGCTAATACTTCTTCAGGCACATCTTTAAAGGTGACAGGAGTGTTGGTGGGAATTACTCCAGCTGACAGGAGTTGAGTCATTTTACTCAGTTTAAACTGGAGAAGAGCACTGGAATAGGATGACTGAGGAAAAGAGAAGCTAGCACCTGTGCTTAATTATGACATTTAATTTAGCTGTTGTTTAGACCTGTGTTTTATTCTGCTATTTAGTTTACAAATAAAACTAGTGATACAGTAAGGACAGAACAAAGGAAATACACCATCTCTATGTATGTCTGGAGTTGCAATGGCAATGACGACATCCACTATGCAAGTGAGTGAACATGGGCCGAGATTCCCAGCATCAGGAAGTCCTACTCCAGAGTCTGTCTCCAGCTGCTTAGTGACCATTAACATCTCATGACAGCTTTCTATCATGCAGCTTAATCCCCATGCATATTTTTTTCTTAATTTAGGATTTGAACAATAAAGTATTAAAGTATGCATTTTGTACCATTCTCATTCATGAAGTAAGCATTATGGTTTGGGCTTGGCAAATCTTTAATTTAGTCTAATGCTTAACTTGAACCTTTGTCCAGGTCAGGTTAGAAAGAGAAGTAGTAACAAAAAGTTGCAGTCCAGCCTTCTTCCCTAAAGTTCACTCAATGTCAATACCCTTGCTCCAGGGAGCAGCAGGTTTGACATGAAAAAATGAGAATTTTAAAAAGTGGATTTAAAACTAATCTTAGCTCCTCGTATGCTCAAGTGCTCAGCTTGTGCCACCAAGGGTAACTCCAGTTTCCAGGCAGTGTTGACCACCCACCCTTGGGACAACTGATTTCCCAGGTGTCCCTTTCCAAGGACAGATGAATAAACTGATTTGATTTGATTGCACATACCTTAAAATTGCAAGCCTTATTTGTAATGTGATGTGCTAGTACATTCATGAGCATAAAAATTCACACTTTATACATGTGCATGCACTTTTTCTTTCTTTAGTACTCAGACTCTAAATCACAGGAAGCACAATCCTCGTAAAATTGTAAGTTATATACATCCATTGCATTCAGAGTCAGCACTGGAACTGACGGAAATTGTATTTACTAAGGCTTCTGTTTTACAAAAATAAATAAAATGAACCTAATGGAAGGCAAAAGGCTAGATCATTTAAGAAGCAAACAAGGAATTTGTTAAAAAGCACTAATCTTCTATTTAGAGTAGAAGTAAAATCTTTTCACTATGTATATATAACTGTGTATCCTGGGGTTTCTCTTTAACCCAAAGCCAGGGCATGATTTTATATTCCTGATACCTGAATTTCTCACAAAGCATCAGGAGAAGAGTTCAAGCCACTAGTGGCCCCATTATTTGAAAGCTGCAGAAGGCACTGCAGTCAACAGATTGGAAGAGCTGTCTGGTTAAATAGCAGCAGGAAGAAACTGTTCTTTCTATAGTGCCTTCCCTCTGAGGCTCTTAAAGCACTTCATAACCACTGAATAGAAAACTGGGTCTTGTAGTCATAGGTTGTACTAGCAGGTAGGATGGAGACATGCTGCCATAATAGCACTACTACAAATAAAATTCTGGTACTTCATTTCATTAGATCTGATTTATACCACTGGTTTCAACCCAGTTACACAGATGTAATGACAAATCCTATCTATAGTGCTTGTGTAGGTAAGGTATGTTTGATCTGCCGCTGCTTTGTAAAGTTGAGTAGAAGAGTGCTCTCCTCTCGAATTGGTAAAGCTTTATACTATTTCTTTTCACTTGTCACTTACGTAAATGCTTGTCCTGGTGCAATTCAAAGGTGAATACACAGATCAGTGTGGGTCAGCCTTCCCGGACAGCATGTACTGTGCACATCTCCAAGCTGGAATAGCTCCAGGCCTGTTCCAGCAAAGCAAATCCTGACACTCATCTTGGTCCTTTATTAGGAAAAGTCTCTTTATTGGGAAAAGTGCAGGCTGCACTTATGAAGCAGGGCATGAAAATGAAGACCTTATGCATGCATCCTTTCTGCTCTCTCACGATTTGGAATAATCAGTCTGTGATCTGCCAAGGCCGAGCTTCATCCAGCATTAAAAGGGAGGTATAACCACTCCCAATTCTTCGGGAGGACAGGACTTTGACTTTTTCCTTCCATTTTCTCCAATTAATCTGCCTCCCCGCAGCTACATGTTACAACCTTCCCCATCGTAACATTTGCCTCTGGTATGGACAGAAGCTTTGGATGGGATAGATAGGCTTGATCATTCTGCAGAGATGTTTTTAGGTGAACCCTCTGTCCTGGAGGCTGCGCTCACCTCAATACCAAAATATCCACACAGGAACATTTCTGAGGTTCTCTGTGTTGTTAAAACTCAACCTAACAGAACTGCCTATTTTGTCTTGCATTTTTATCACTTCTGGGAAGGAATTTGTTCTGTTGCTCTTGACAGCATCATGACTATAGCACTGGCTGCTCAGCCTAATGACAGCAGCCCAGGCTTTTGCTGCACAAGCAAATGTAAGTACAATTTTCAAGTTATTGACAACAAGAAGGGATCATGCTGCAGCCTGGAAGTCTGTAGAACATCAATTTTTATCACTAAATTATTTTCCTATATTTATCTGTGGAGTAACTAAATAAATCTGGTAATTGTTTAAACAAGAGACAGAAAACAAAATACCTCCCTCTCTGCCATCGGCCCACTTAGGAAACTCCTAAAACTCCCACAGAGGAAAAAGGTCAAATCCAGCATTCTATTTCTCTCAAGGCCTGAGTCTCCTCAGGGCTTTCTGGTCAGATAACTCTGCAGGGAAGACTCAGGCTGTTGAAGGAACTGACTGCATTTTACATAACCCTTTACATTTCCCTGTAATCTTGTTTAGCTCAGCAGATGTTAAAAGCTGTCCTCACCCTTTCTCATGTGCATACCTGTTTGCATACCAGAGATGTTATTTCAGTTTACTCTTTCCAATGCTGAAGAAAGTACCCCTTAAAACCTCCAGTTAGTTACAATGAGAACACAGCGCAGATACTCAGCGGTAGCCCTGTGAAATCTTCAAAAGCCCCTTCTTCAACAAACATTTTACAGGTTAGACCAATATTATATATCACCAAGAGTACACCGATGAAGGTAAGTCTGGGGCATGCTTTACTCCTTAAAGTAACAGGAGCTTGTCTGCACTGTTCTTCTCCCCCTGCTTTCTTATTGAGGTTCCAGAGTGGCAGGCGAGTAATGCAACAAGTGGTATTAGCCCAGCTAAGCTGCTGTACCTATGTCCTTGCTGCCACCTTCACTCTGAAATGCAATCGACTTTTTTACACATCCCTCCCACACCTGCATGAAAAGAGGAAAAGAAAGAGGCAGACTTCGTAGTTCTTCAAAATGCTTTTGGTGTTGCCCAGCCTTTCATGTTATTTTGATCTAAATTGGGTGGTTTTGGTATTCATTCTGTGTACATTACTCAAGCTGCACAAGATTATATGAGTTTAAGCTCCTCTTTGCTTAATGCAGCACTTTCACATAGGCACATGTTAACACAAGTGATCAATGACGGGTTTTAATTAGTTTTTATTCTGAATAGAGAATGGAAGAAAGCACCCTGTGAAGAAATTAATTATATATGCTTTGAACTTCCACTGAATAGGATTAACTTTCCTTGAGACAGTAGCATTCTCACACAATAGTCAAAGGCTTTTTATTGCTTTTTTTGCAATTTTCTTACTATAGAGATCTGTAATTAGGAAAAAAAAAATAGTGGAATGATCAAAGCAAACTCAGAAACCTGAAATGGCACTATTACTAAATAAGCTTTGGAAATCTCCTTTAGCTATCGAAACTTGTGAAGAAAAAGGTGCATGGCTGGAATCATGTGCTAGAAAACTTTGGTGTAAAATGTAATAAACCAGGGGTTTCAGTGTTGGAAAGAGGATACACACCTAAAAACATGCATGGCTGAAGCAATCAAACTGGAACAATTTTCTGCTGGTTTCCACATGAATAGCCCCCCACTCAGGAAGGAAATGAACAAACGATTCGCTAGATTTAGATCACTCAAAAATGTTGTTTTTTTTTTTTTTCTGAAGAAAGCTATTCCAACCAGAAGCAAGCAAAATTTGCCTAAAATCACTGAGGTTTCTGTTTGCTGCTAGGCAGGGAATGCAGCTTCTCTTCTCCCCACACTATAGCAGACATCCCAGCTCCAAAGCAGTGGCTACCTTACCCCTCTCCAGGCCAACACTGCAGGCTGGAAGGACTCCCAAGGCAGCTGCTGCAATCTAGTATTTCTCCAGTTTTTGCATGGAAGGTACAACTCATTAGTGAACAACAAATACTGGACTGGATATAAACCACACAAATCAGGAGTCAAAGCAGAAGCAGAATGGGTGGCTCTTCTAGAGAAATGCTGTTCCTCTCGTTTACTTTCTGTCAAGGCATGCTTGTAAAGTCATCAAAAAAACTGCCACAGAAACTCAGTTCACTTTTTCTCTATGTTCTCCCCTATTAAAGAGCTTCCTGACTTGTTGAGAAAGGCTTCCTACTTCTTTCTCCTCCTCCATTCCTCCATCTCATCTCTGGGCTGCACTAGTCTCTCATCTACCCAGCCCCTTACCACCATCTTTCCCCTTCTCTTAGAGCTGCCTCCTTTGCCCACAGCTATCTCCCCATTCTGCCATTGTCTGCTGCTGCTAACAGCACCTCACCCACCTGTATCTGCTGAGTCTGTGCTCCAGGGGTTAGGTACCGTGTCCAGGTACTCCTAGAAATGCTTTACTATAGACTTAGGTGTTATAGAGCTGGTAACCTTCAGTGCTCAGAGCTGACCTTTCTTCCCTGTTCTCCAAGTATTCAGCTAAACAGAGCTGGTTATAGAATCATAGAATCACAGAATAGTTAGGGTTGGAAAGGACCTTAGAATCATCTAGTTCCAACCCCCTTGCCATGGGCAGGGACACCTCCTACTAAACCGTGCCACCCAAGGCTATGTCCAGCCTGGCCTTGAACACCACTAGTGATAGAGCATTCACATAACGAAAAGTCCTCCAATTTGGGGTGATGCAAGAGCTTCCCCTCAATGTCAACAAAGACTTTTCTAAAGGGATCTATGATGAAAACTGTTCTGAGGTGTTTTAATGCTGTAACTGCAATCTAGTCACTGGGGAAACAGTGTCAGTTGTTTGGAGGAAAACTGCATCAACTATCAGTACTTCCCAAGTAGTGGTAGTACTTTATCACTGCTCAGTGAAGCTGCATGACTGCTCTACCCAGGCATAAGAAAAAGCTGGCATAAGACCTCTGGGGCAATACTGGTTTTACTTGCCTCTTGTTTTTCCCCACTTCTTATTCTAATTAACCCAAGCTGCTATTACTTCTGCTGGAGGTCATCTTGTAGCCTGGCAGATTCTTCTACTCGAAAGTTTAAACCAAACTTTCAGCAATAACACAAGACTCCTATACTGCATGCCACATTTAGGCTATAGAGACATTCTGTGTTTTAATCAAAATATACTTACAAGTCAGTTCACTGCAACTGGTTAATGAGCAAGTTCAATAATTTCTGGTATCATTCAAAAAGATACCACTCAGAACCATCAAGCTAGTGCAGTTATGTTTTATCTATGCTTTAGCTCATTTCTTCCTTGCAGGCAGCTCCTCCACCCTCCAAAAATTAAACCCAACCTTTTTCCAAGACTTAACCAGTGCAGCCAGAGAAGTAATTTGATTAAGAGACACATAATGCACATTTTTCTGTAGACTTATGTAAAGGTGCATTGCAGGTGACTTTGACACTTCATGGAGAAACAATCTGCAACATATATTTCACTGCTTGAGTATCACTCACCAAAGCCACCCAAAAACTAAATACTAAGGACTGAGTTGATAGGAATGTTTCTGCATTGCAGGGAGCAGAAGAGGATAGCAAGTATTTCTGGAAATAACATTTCCTGGAATGCCAATATTTAGAATTTTGTTTGTTTATGGTTTATGGATGGGTAGATATGTTTATGGTTTATGGATTGTTTAGGGTTTATGGATGGAACCCTAATGCATAGCTAAGCTAAACTTGAAAAGGAATTTTCTTTGGCTAGCAGCAAGATAATGGAGAACTAAAGATTCTCTACAGGTACTGAAAGAAAGAAAAGAAATCAGGAGTTAAAACTAATGAGGAAGTATCAAAATATTTTATTGTCATGTTTTATGACTATTAATTCTTCAAATGTTATGTAGAAAAAGCAGTATCACCCTTTTTGATGCAAGTGGGAGTTTGAAATGCAGAAGTGCAGGGTCTTCAATTAAAATTTCTTTTCCTTAGTTCAGACTCATATTGTTAAAATTGTCTTGCAAATATTACCTCCACACCAGATAAATCCAAATAATTTTACTGAGTTGTGTAAGAGTTGTGATATTACAGATTTCTCATTCATCACAACTGTTAGCCATGGTTAAGGACTGAGAAAATAAGCAGAGTGTGGAGATTTAGTAATAGGATTTTCATTGTGATGCATGATTAGATGCTTAGACGCTGGAGGCCAAATTAATCTAGCAGTAATGATACAAGAACAGCTACACCTTGGATGTGTCTGACCTTTGAAGTTAAACATTAGCTAGGAGTTAGTCTGGTATTTCCAGTATGTTCCACAACATGGATTAAATATTTAAGCATTAAAATGTCTGTATCCTTCACTTAAGAAAACAACATACCAAATTCAGGGAGTACATACAGAATTAAATTATGTTTGAGTCAGTTTATTTATATTTACATTACTTGGGTCTTGTAAAAGAATAGCCATAATCTGCCAGACCAAATATCCATCTGTTGAGCAGCCACCTCCACATGCACCTGTAAACATGTAGGAGAGATTTTCAACAGGACAAGTGATACTTACCACTCTAGCTTTCTTAGCCTCCAACTATTTTCAGCACAGGGCCTTCTGTATAAAGGTGTGGTACCTGTGTACATAATTGCAGCAGACTTCTCACTGAGCTTAACCAGTTTTGCCTGGTGTTGGTGAAAATTTTCTGCATCCTGAACATCTTTTGCTAAGGATCTGCAAGTCAGGTGTGACCCTACTAGTTTTATTTGAGATGTCTTGCTCTTGTTCTTTGGACAAGCAGTGAAAAACTGATCTTACCCCATCATCTCCACATTATTTGTTCTTTTATAGGTCACACCACTTACATCCTGCCTTAACCACTTCTTGTCCCACTTAAAGCTCTGCCTTACGTAATCCCACCTCACTTAAAGGCATGCCCTTCATCTCATCATTCTTGTTACTTTTCTCTCCAGTCCTGTGGCATCTTTTCAGAAATGGTGGGATGAACTGCAAACAACCGGCAAGTGTTAACAAACAAATGATTTATGCAGTATCTCAACAGCACCATCTTTTTTTCTCCCATCATTTTTCTATTACCTCTTGACAACTTAATTACTTTTTGAAGCTATTAAGCAATGAGATGATGTTTTGTTGTAACTGCCTTCACAAGCTAAAGATCTCATTCCTGGAAAGGATCCGGTGGCAATATCTGGCCCAGAGTCTACCAATTCTCATGTGCTGATTTTTCTCCCATGTGCATCTAACTTTCCCTTTTCTTCCTTATTCCAAGGATGGCAAAGCTCTGGTCATTTACAAACCATCACAGTTAATACAGGCTCACTGACAGAAGACTTCAAAGAAAAAACGTAGACTAGAGAACTATGCCCGAAGTAAGAAATGTGCAAAGTAGAACACAAACTATTCTGTCATGATGCAGTTTTGTGGGTTTTTTAAAGTTAGTATTAGTCAAAGGACACTCTCATTTGAATTTTCAGCAGGAACTGAGCTTAAAACATTAAGATCTAAATCACATACCTGGTAAACTACCATGCATGCAATAGTGCTAATGACTAAGAGAACCTCAGTGTGCTCCTAAAGACATTCTCCTTTAATTGTCTCTCAAATGACCACGAACTTTATAGCAGAAGATTCCATTGTGTAATGATGGAAGATTGAATAACAGACAAAACCATGTTCTGCTTTTATTCTAAATACTATTATTGTCCTGTTTATCTGGTATGTTTCTCCAAAACTGCAGGTGTATTAACAGGGTTTCTGAGGAGATTCTGGACATGCATCAATTTTTTCACATGCTAAGGACCAAATTCTGCCCAGTGCATGCCCTTACTGGTGCCTTCACTAGGTAGGACTTGTCACCTTTGGTCAAAATTTGACTCTATTGTCTCTTGGTGCTTCAAAACAATGACTGTTAAATCAGACAAACTTTCCAACATCTTACAATTTATATAATTTAACTACCCTTTCTTTCCCTTTGCCCAGCATATCCCACACTCAGTTTAAAGGGAAGGTTAGCACAACCCTTAATTAGCAATTCAGGTGTAAAACAAAACACTTGTCTTTGGTCCCCCTCAGACTGCCTCATTTGGTGAAGTGGAGAACATGGTCATTCGCCACCTCTGTCTACTGTTGGGAAGCAGATAAAGAGAAAGCAGAAAGGAGAAATGAGCAAGAGGAGTCCTGCTCTTACATTCACACTGGGCAGGCTTAGGAAGTGCCTGCATAGAGAAGAGGGTGTCCAAGCTGCCCTATAAGCAGATGAAACTATTTAGAGCAAAAGAAGAATGAAGGAAGAATCCCAAACATGAGTCAGAATTAATTTGTCTGAACCAGTGTAGCTATGCTTCCCCTCTAATGCCGGGCAACCCGCAAAACTGCAATATGGTTCTGAACAGATGACACAGTGAGTGAGTGCAAAAAGCAAAGTAATATTAACTGTTGAGTGGTCTTCAGTATAATAAAGAAATTGTTTTTCTTCAGTAGGTAAAGCCAAGTGGTATAAATCCCTGAATAGAAGGAGACACTTGGCGACTTGGCACCAGTACTAATGAAGCCAATAGCCTTCTCAGCTCTCTCCTTTTGGCTGGCTTTCATTTTGGCTGGCTTCCTTGGCATACACATCACTGGCAGTTCTGTGAGAAGTCAGAAGAACCATACGCTAATTTTCACCAAGGAAAACACAATTCGCAACTGCAGCTGCTCGGTGGATATCCGTGACTGCGATTACTGCCTGGCAAACTTGATGTGTAATTGCAAAACAGTGCTGCCTTCTACCATGGAAAAAACTACCTACAGGAGCCACCTCACCATTTGGTTTACAGACACCTCCGTACTGGAGATGCTCCTCAACTTCACAAGGGTGTGGGATTTGAAGCTGTCCTTCTGTGGCACCACTCCTCTCCCAACAGAATACTTGGCAATTTGGGGACTTCGAAAGCTGAGGGTAAAAAAGGTCAAGGGTCTGTTTCCCGAGCAGAGTGTAACCATCTACAGCAGCAGCAACAATGAAAAAGAAAACTTACTCACAATGCACAATAAAGACAGGCAAATGCATGCACATATTTCTTTTCTGGATACCTCTCTTTTCAATGGATACTCTTTGCTGAAGTCGTACAGTGTGGAAAATGTCTCTAGTATCATGGAGCACTTTCCCAGCCTGCTGTACTCTGATGTTTCCCCAACCTCAGATAACAAGAGCTATGTTGTAACATTCATTTACTGAGTTATTGAACATATTCAGTAGTCAGAGGCACGTTAGACTGCTAAGAGACTGACAAGACTTCTTTAAGTCTTGTTTGGCCAGGAGGAGCTGTTATGGGATGGACAGTTCAGACTGTCTCTACAGGGAGGTGTTTTAAGTAAGACAGACTCATCAGACTGATTCAGTAAATGCTTTCTTGAAGAACAAAAATGTGAAATGACTGTTTTAGAAAGCATTGGTACAAATACTTTTTATATATTGTAAGCTAACAATTGATATCTACAGACAAGTTTTGTTTTAAGGTTGCACCTCAGACAGAAAAAGACATAATCACGTACAAGCAGTTGTAAAGGAATCTGAGCCTCCCAGAGAGTCACTGAGGTTAACTGGCAGCTCAGGAGGTCTCCAGTACAACCCCCTGCCCCAAGGAGGGCCACCTCTGGGATCAGGCTTCTCAGGGGAGGTTCTGCAGTCAGGTCCCAAAACCCAAGGATGGAGCCTGCACAACCTCATTGGGCAACCCTGTCCACTGCCTGCCTATCCTCTTGGGGAAACTTTTTTCCATAGATGAACTCCAGCCTCCTGTTCTTCAGGCTGAGCAAGCCTAGATCCCGCACACTGTTCTCATTGTCATATGTACCAGCTCTGGACTGACCATCTTGGTGCCTCTCCCCTGGACTGCTTTGGTTGATCCATATCCTTCTTGCACTTGGACGGGCTGAACTGCCTGCAGTACTCCATATGGAGTCTAATAACTGCTGGGACAAGGGAAAAGAATCCCTTCCTTCCACGTACTGGCCTTGCCCCTGTTGATACAGCCCACTGCTGGCAGGCTCAAAGCGTGTAAGGTGGTTACAGGTTACTCAAACTAGGAGTGCAGAGGTGTCCTTGCCCTCCGGTACTTGGTCAGAGCTGGAAAGCCCCTGCTGGGGCTGGGTGACACAGCCTCTTGCAAAAGCAGAGACGGTCTATGCAGACACCCTCCAACCTCGGCACCCTGTAAAGGCATGTTTAGAGGATGACCAGGAAGCTGCGTTCTCTGCCAAGCCATGAAACACACCATGGCAGAAGCACTGGGCAGGAGGCCACCCAACAGGTGAGACACCATGCTCACAAAGGTGTTTTTCCCAGGGAAATGCCTGTCCCTTGCACATGGTGTGTGCTGACACCTGCAATTTCCCCAAATGCCAGGAGCTCGACTTCATCTTCTGTGGTAAAGGCAAGCTCTGCCAATGTTCTTCTCTACAAGAAAGCAGAAAAATCCCATCCAATGACTTGTCTGATAAAGGAGGCGAGGCTTCTGGCAGACATGTAGCAAACGATTTTCAGATGCATTGTGGGAAACATATGCTGGGACTATTGATGCAGCACACAGTCTGCTCCTTGCCCATTTCTGCAGCATTTGCACTCTGTGAGGTACAAATAATACCAGGAACCATCCATACAGTACAATACAGGCCTTGGAATACTAAGTCCTAAGAGTCTCACATTGCCAGCAAAGAATTACATGAAATTGGGATAAAATACATGTACTGAGGGGAATGGCTATCAAGATTTTGAGGAACCATTGAGTTTGCTTCAACAACTTTAAAGAGTGACTTCTTTTGTAATTGCAATCAATGTCACAGCAGTTTTGCCAGAAAACATCTTCCAAAAAACTTAAATACATGCACACCTTCTGTTACCGTGAGCTCTCCCACTCTACTCAACCATGTAGTAACTACTGAATTAATGGGGTCTATCTGCAACTGCAAATTAACAGATTTAAGCACATGACTGTTTGAAGGCTGGGGACCGAACTCAGTTTAACTCAACCAGACAACTATTAAATCAGCTGTTGTAAAGGCCGTGTTTCCTTTGTCAGCAACTGGGCAACAAATCACAGGCCTTCTCCCCACATCACAAATATTTCTGGTGATACCTCTCACAACTGTGTCATGGGTCACAGAACAGTCAGGAGCTGGAGCTGCGCTGACAGAAATTGGTGACAGTGTGTGTGGGGGGTGTTCTCGGCACATTACATACCTGGAATGTAATACAGACACAGGCAAATCATTCACAGTCTCCCCAGCATCCCATGCTCCAACTGCCTCCAAGAACACTAACCTTGCCTTCACAAACTGGGTAGTCACTAATCCTGCACAGAATGCAGGCGTAAAGAAAAATCAGAGCTGGCAAACCCAAGTTTATTGATTTCTGAATTTGGCCAACGCTCTCCTCAAACCTAAATGATCTTCAGCGAATTCGCTGAGGCTGTGCTGCCCTCTAGTAAAAAATGTGCTGAATAGCACAGTACTTCCACATCGCCCTGATAGCAAAGTCTGGCTGCTCACACTGTTCAAAATGCACACCCGCACTAGTAACTGAGAATGTTGGGAAGAAAACTACGACACCCTATGATTAATAATTCCATGGGCTTGCAAACACTGTTTCAGTTCATTTTGCCACTGTAGTGTTGTAAAACTGATGTAGAAGACCTTTTACTCGAGATTTTGCTGGAATCAGTTAAAAATCCTGCTCTCGATTACATGTGCAGCAGGAAACCACAACACCAATGGCGCAGTGATCTTTTCAACTCCCCTGCTCTTCTCCAGCAGATACCACGAACCTGATTCTCCCAATTTGAATTTTATATGGCTTTGCAATACAAAAGTACTGCACTAGAAGCTTGAAGAGTTTCTTCAAGCGATGCATATAAAACGTATCTTAGACTCACAGAATTGTAGAATGGTTTGAGGTGGAAGGATCCTTAAAGATCATCTTGTTCCACCCCCCCCGCCATGGTCAGGGACACTTTCCAATAGACCAGGTTGCTCCAAACCCCGTCTAACCTGGCCTTGAACACTGCCAGGCAGCCACATCTTCTCTGGGCAACCTGTTCCACAATTGTTGTGAATTTTATTAGTTCTGTTGGCAGGTTTCTTTTATCTGCATGTGAATTATGTACAGCTGTACATTAAGCATCACTCTGCAGAAACAATTATGTGATTTAATGAATCTGTTTTAAATCCCAGTGTAAGATACTCACACTCAACACTGTATAGCATTTGATTATATATTTATAGCAGTTAATATTTACACACACAGTGGTTTCATTCTCCATATATGGAAGTTCAACCTGTGTTTCCCAGCCTTTAACAATTACTGAATATGCCAATCAATGGAAACTGAGAGGGAGAGGAGAAAAAAAAAACATGGAGATAACAGCTGTAAATTTACAGTTTTCCTTCTGATCAGTAATTCTGGTGTGACTTTGGAAGTCAGAACAAGTTGAGAAGAGCACAAGTTATGTGATTAAATATTAGGAAGAAATTCCTCCTTGTGAGGGTGGTGAGGCACTGTCACAGGTTGCCCAGAGAAGGTGTGGCTGCCCCATCCCTGGCAATGTTCAAGGCTGAGCTTGGAACAACCTGGCCTGGTGGATGGTGTCCTGCCTGTGGCAGGGGGGCTGGAACTGGATGAGCTTTAAGGTCCCTTCCAACCCAAACCAGTCTGTGATATGGTTCCTATGGGAGATCATGCTGTGCCGCCACAGTGAGAGGCTGCAGGACACCAGCCAGGCTCCTGCCATCTCTTCCTAGGCAGAACTGCAAGCTGCTGGCAGGGGTTTGTGGCGGGGGCTGCACGACAGTCTGTGCCTCCTGGTATGGTTGGAAGGCTGAAAATAGGGTCCCTCCAGCTCCCAGCACTTATACTCGAGGAGGCTGCCTTTAAAACTCCATCGATTTTCTGGCATCTTCCACCAAGCTCCTATCTTTTAGGCAACAGTGGCCACTGAGATCGGTTCGACCAACTTCTGACGGTGTCCCCAGCACAGGCGAACCGAACTCAAACAGCCCCACACATAAATGACGTTACTATTTAGCAGTAGCTACGAGCCCACATTGTTTTGCCACTCCCGCACAGAAACCAACATCTCCTCAGGAAGAGCAGGGGCCGTCCCTCACAACCCGTGCAAGAGCCGAGGACCGAGACCCAGCTGAGGCGAGCACTCTGCCCGCCGAGCATATGGCGAGGGTCAGGCGCTGCACGGTTTCCCCGGATGGCCGCCGCGGTCCCCAGGCTGCTTGCGGACAATGAGCCCACATAGGCGAGGTCGGGAAGGCCGAGGCTTGGCATCCCCTTGCCCGAGGATCACCTTCTGCCTTAATCGGGAAGCATCAGCCACGATCCCCCCCCCCCATCTCCGCCATGGCGCGCCCCTCGCGCAGCCACGGAACAAATCCCCCACGCAGCCCCTACTGCCTCGACATAAGATGGCGGCAGCAGCAACCACAGGGAAAGGAAGAGGGAGGAGTGGCGGGCAGCGAGGCGGGTTGTTCTAGCCAGACTCTCTACACTCCTTGCCGTGTACACTCTATCCGCCGACCCGTATACCTCTCTATGGTCGGGAGGCCTCTTGTCGCTGGCAGGCCGGCGGCGAAGGGCAGCTGACGGTAGGGGGCGCTGTGGCTGCCCTTGCGGCGACTATCATGCTCGGGGAGCCGGGCCTGGGCCGCGGCGCGGGGCGGCGGGAGCGGGCGGAGCGGTGCTGGGGGGTCGGTGTCTGGCGGGATGTTCCGCAAGGCGCGGAGAGTGAACGTGCGGAAACGGAACGAGTCGGAGGATGAAGATGAGGAGCGCGACGAGGAGCCGTCTCAGGAGCCTGCGCCGGCGGCTGGGGTGGTAGAGGAAGGGGCCGGCGAGACCTCCATGGCGCTGGCGGCGGGCCCCGGGCTCCTGCCGCTTCCCGCCGGCTGCGTTCCTCTCGCCTTGCCCGGCAGCCCCGCGGCCTTCGCCTGCGCCGCGAGCTACGGCGCGGCTCTGGGCTTGGGGCTGAGCTTGACGGGAGGCGATAGGACAAGCCTAGGGGGTCTGCCGGCGGCCGCCTTCCTGCCCCCGCCGCCGCCGCCACCGCCGCAGCAACAGCAGGGCAACGGGCTGCCGGGATCCGGGCGTCCCAAGGAGAAGAAGCGGACGCGGGAGAACAAAGAGGTCCCTCGGGCCAGCCTGCTCAGCTTCCAGGATGAGGAGGAGGGTGAGGCGAAAGGCTGCCCGGCTTTTGGGGCTAGAAGGGGGCCGGGGAGCTTGCACCGGCGCCTGCTCGGTGCCTGAGCCCCCTCCGGAGAGCGGGCCTCTTGGTTTATGTATTTGTAAGGTGCCCCGTATGGAGTGGGGGCGATGGGTGGTGATCGAGGATAGAGCGCTGGAGGACGCAGTGTGGCGGGGCAGGAGCGCCCCATCGGCCGTCGCCTTCGCCTCTAAACCAGGCCCGGCTCCTGCGGGGCCCTCGTGCTCCTAGCACCGGGAGGTTTAATTCCTTTTTAGTGGGGCAGATTGTCCCTTCTTCGATGTTGCCGGTTCCTGCCTGTTGCACCCGTGTGGCTTGACCTGGGTTTGTACTGCAGCAGGTACAAGGCCCAGCGCTTGTGCAGCCCTCCCTGTCCGCGGCAGAACTTGCAGTGCTGGTTGGGGGCATCCTTCTGGCACCTTGGTGTCGACTTTGTTTCCATCCGATGTGCTGGTGTTCACAGGTTGAACTGCCTGTTGTCCTAGCAAACTTCATGTGAAGCCACTGGTGGTTTGTCTCAATTAGTCTGTTGAGCCACCAACGAGGTTTTATTAGGTTATTCACAAATGGCAGAAAAAGTGACTGAGCAGTTATTGGACCAAAGGTTTTGTAAAAATAACATAATTGTATTTGTATTAGCTTTAGCTAATTATTCTGTTGGGTTTCAGCAGGAACCATGCTCACCTGTTGGTCTGTTCACACTCAGTCTGATTATGGATAATATTACATGTTGAAAATTATCAAAAACCACTCAAAATTATCAAACTCCAGAGTTTGTGGCATCCCAGGAGTTTGGGGTGAATAAAATAACCGCATATTTTTCTTACATCTTTAGTCAGCAGGAGAGTTAGCATGCTTTTTGAAGTTTCTTAGAAGGAATTGTATTGTAATTGTAGGGACATTGTATTGTAGGGGTTTCCTACATTAAACTTTGAGTGATTTTTTTTTTTTTTTTTTCCCCTGTGCTATTTAGTTCTTAAACTTACTGCATGCCGTTTGGTAGGTTGTGGTGCTGCAGGCATTTGAACTGGTAGTACAACCAAAACCAGCCATTCCCTTACTCATTATTTGTGTCTATGTGTGGCTGTGAAAAGGCTTGACCCAAAACATTGTGGCTTCATGTTGTTTTCTTCCAAATGCATGGTGACAGTGAAGGATCAGATCAGCTGGGTTTTGTTTTTAAAAAGAAGGTTACTACAGTTAGATAAAAGCAGGCTGCATGTGTACTCTGTTGTGTAACATCTGCCTTATTTTCTTTGTTTGTGCTCTGACTGGGATGAATACACATGAAAATGACCACCAAAAAAATGGGGTAGACACATGGAAGGAGATGGGACTGGTTTTGTTGCAACAGTAAAAATGTAAAGTCACCTTAAATTATGTTGTTAGTGGCATTTACTAAGTTCTAGGTGCAAAATTAATGGGTAAGTATACTTCTTGGCATGTCTAATGTAATGTTTTTCAACTTCTCTTTTAAAGAAACTGAAGAAGTTTTTAAAGTGAAGAAGTCAAGTTACAGCAAAAAGATTGTAAAACAATTGAAGAAAGAATACAAAGAAGATCTTGAAAAATCAAAAGTTAGAACAGAGGTCAATTCTCCAACAGATGGTAACTGCAAAGCTAACAGTACCTTTTGAAATGGAAAAGATTAAGTTCTGTAGGCACAAATTACTTGTTTTCAGGATGGATTGTTAGTCTTCTAGAGGATTTAGCATTTAGAACTGAGGCAAACATTAAGGTGTTCATTTAAACCTTACAAAGGCTATTCTGAAGCTGGTAGAGTTCAGGTGGAAATGAGTGTAGAAGGATGAAACTTGTCAGCCATGTATACAGTTGCCAGTAGACTGCAGTACTTTCTGTATTGCAGCTGTGTTTATGTCAGATAAATTTCTCCCTATGGAATTATGAAGGAATTAAGTTAGTGTAGAAGTGTGCCTGTTGCTTATCTGCCAGGGTGTGTCCTTATAACACATCTCAAAAAAGGAGGTTTTAGGGTAAGCAAGAATGGTGTTCTTTGTTATTGAGTGAATTATTCAACAGCTGCCTGTTTGAGGACTTGGACCTTAGAGTAGCCTTGCTGATTAAGATGACAGGATGAAAATTTTGGAGCAGAAGGATCTTTTAACAATGTACAGTCCTCCAGAGCTTGGAATAGAGCCTGGGATTTAAATTTATTGTACTTCTGTTATTGTTTCTTTGGGAAGCTCATTGTAGCAATTCCTTTTACAGTTTGTTTTGGTTGGGTTTTTTTTTTTGTGTAGAGCAATAACCTGCAATGGTATGAGCACGAGCTGAGGAGCATATGGTCTAATGATAGCAATGGTATAGCTGAAGCATGTGAGAGTTGAGCAAGGTCCCGTTCTGAAACTTGTCCGGTTTTAAGTTAATAAAACTAGTTTTTTATAAAATATTATTTTTAAAAGGCTTTGATTACATTTAAGAAACCCACTGTTTCTTTTTTATTGGCATCTTTAAGTTTCCTATGCAGTGGTGTGAGGCATGAGCCAAACCAGAAATGATTATTTCTGTGGCTAATGTTCAGGTGACCTGTGGAAATCTGTATCTTAATTCTGGCTTCTGTCACAAAGATCCTTCATTTTGCACCTGAGTAGTGTGTGCTTGTTTTCTGTTTGTCTGTCTTGCAGTCTCAGTAGTTGGTTTGGTTATAGTGCAAAGACCTCATGGCTGCTACTGAGTCAGTAGTCTGGATTCTCTAAGTAGATGCTAAAGTCTGAAAATTCGGCTATGTGCGCCTCAATTCCTCATGCATTTTTTTACTTAATATTTATACCTACTGCCTGTGTCTGCATGTTACCCATCTAATGCTGGGTAATGTTGCACCCAGCCCAAGAGGAAAATGAGAGGGTTCTTTTGAAATTAGTCTGTTCTTGTGGAAAGATTTGGTGTAACATAGGCAACGCTTTGTAATTACATACATAAGAGACTGCGTTAAGGTTGCATGTATGATCTTAATTACCGAGTTCCCTTGCCTTTTTTTAATACTCATCAGGTTTTATTTTGAGAGGGTGTCAGTGACTTAATCACAGGTAAAAAGGCATGTTTTACTAGATCTAGAACAATTAAATTATCATTTAACGTTTTCTTTTGTTGGGTTTTTTTTTTGTCTGATTGGGTTTTGGGTTTCTACATTTGTTTTTTATACCTTAAAAAAATCAAAACACTAACTTTTGAGTGATCTGTAGAAAAAGAGTAAAAAATGGGCTTTGTTGTCTTGCCAGTAGAACCACCACTAGAAAAGACAGGACAGATCAAGGATATAGGTCAAGAAGATGGGACTGCAAACAGTGAGCATGGTGAAGAAGAAATGGAAGTTGAAAGTGAGAAGGAAGAAGAAAAACCCAAAGCTGGTGGGGCTTTTTCCAGTGCTCTCTCATCACTGAATGTTCTCCGCCCAGGTTGGTTTTGTAGTATGTCTGATATGTTGACAAAATCTTTAGCCAACTTTTACAGCAGACTATATCAAGCATCTGGGAATTCAGGAAACTGCTGTTTTTCAAACTCGTTCAACTTTGCAAGCCTTATAAGAGAAAATGTTTTACTACAGAATGTTTCATCTTAATGTCAAATGCAGGAGTTCATCTCTCAGTGATGACAAATTGTAAGAAAATCTAGATGGGAAGAGGTGACTTACCATGAATTTTAACTGCTGTCAGTTAAACTTCTGTCTTTAATTTGAATGTATCAGTTACAGATCTGCAAGGTGTCTCAAAAAGTTCTAGGTCAGGCACTGAGGCCAAAGAAATCAGTCTGAGAAAGTATTTTTGAAACTGGTTTGCAGACTGTTAGCTCACTAGTGGTAGCCTGCTCTCCACAGCCTTGGCCATGTTTCAGAGAAAGGATTTTTTTAGTTGACTACCAAAGAATTTATCTTTTTCAGGGTAATTGCAAAGTAGTGCCATATGTATGTTACTGCATCTCTAAAAATAATGCTTGCTTGAATAGATTAACTTGTGTTCAATTATAAAGAGAACCTGAAATTAACTGGTTTTGCATGCCTAATCAAAGTAATGGTAAAAACTGTTTCAAAAAAATGATTTTGGGGGACTTCTTTTTATATGATGTATGTAAGTTAGATTAATTTTGTGCTAGAGATTTCAAATACTTTTTTATTAGGTCTGCTTTTCTTGTTTTCCCTCAGTTGTACTATCTCTCATATTAGCTTTGTCCAGTTTGGTGTCCTTTTAATCTCTGAGCTGTCATCATCTGCTGAAATGGCCGATGGTTTTTGTTCACGCAAGATAAAAACAGTCAGGAGCGATATCAGGGCAGGAAGTGACCCTGTCAAGAACCTAATTTTCTTTCTCCCTTTGCAATAGTCAGTAGTTTCCTGTAGGAACATCAAGCTCCTGCTGTTATGGCATCTGAGCTGCTGGAAGCAGAGCTGGGCTTCTTGGATATAACCTAGCTTTGAGGGTTTCTGTTCAGAAAGTTTGCATATGCAGCTTATAAGTTGCTTGCAAATATTTCTGTGAGTATGGATTTTTGTTCTTGTCACATTTTTTTCCATTTGCAAAGTTGATTTGGTAGGGTGGCAGAGATGAATAATAAGGAGATTTTGTTGCAGTGGTTGCTTAATGGTGCAAACATCTATCTCTAGGAGAAATTCCAGATGCTGCTTTTATTCATGCCGCTAGGAAAAAGCGTCAAATGGCTCGTGAACTTGGAGACTTTACCCCCGTTGACAGTGAACCAGGTAAAGGCCGCCTTGTTCGAGAAGATGAAAATGATGCCAGTGATGATGAAGATGATGACGAGAAGAGGAGAATAGTTTTTACAGTGAAGGAAAAATCCCAAAGGCAAAAGATTGCTGAGGAAATAGGTAAAAACCTTTTAAGAAGGACAGCTGATAAATATTCACACTGTTCCACTGCAAGTGCTTCCTTTCAACATTTTTAAGCAGCATGTTTTTCAAGTGGGCATGACTCTGGAGTTGTATTCTGTTTCTGAGGAAAAGTACTCCATAATGGAATCAAAGTATAAAATTTTGAGCACAAACTGTGTTCCTGTGCTTACAAGCACACAACTCTTCTGAAACTGGTAGAAACTTAGACTAAGAATCAGTTAGTATTGTTCCTGTACTTTCTTTCTTAGGAAGTATATAGTTGGAAAAGAAAAACATTAGTTCTTTGGTGTAGCATTCTTCTTGCTGACAAGCAGGTTAAATAACTCTGGAAAAGAATTAGTGAGATACATAGGATTTTAACATTAGAGGATGTTACCAGCAGTTAGTTGCAAATTTACCCATTAGATTTTTTGAAATGGAACCTCTGTGATATTAATTCACAGGCTAGTGTTCTTAATTCTTTGTGAAGATGAAAGGAGGATGCACTGGGATGTTCCCACTGAAGCATGTTCCCTCAAGGTTTTGAAGTTATGGCCCTTACTATTTTATCTTCTGGTTTTTGTTACCTGTTTTATTAAGGTATTGAGGGAAGCGATGATGAAGCGCTGGTGGCAGGGGAGCAAGATGAGGAGCTCAGTAGATGGGAGCAAGAACAGATACGAAAAGGCATCAACATACCTCAGGCATGTATTCAGTTGTGAACTCTTTTTGGTTTGTTTCTGCATATGTTCTTGAAATCCATTACAAGCTTGAGCAACTTAGAGAAGGCTGTTTCATCTGAGAAGTTCATATGTAACTTCTGATACTGTAAAGATAAACGAGAGGTCAGATTTAAGTATCCAGTGGTGTCCATTTCATTAGTCTCTCTGTTCTGGGTAGATAATGATTGTTTGTGATGCTGTTAACAGGCATTTATTTGCAGCCTAAACCAGAGCTAGAATAATGTTATTTTGAAGAGACCTCTGTTCTGTTTATCATTGGGTTTATAAAGTCTGTGTAAACAGCGTGTGTTTCTTTGTTTCTGTATCCCTCATTGCAGCATAGAGTTGGAATTAGTATCAGGTCGCACCATATGTTGCCTGCACACTCACAGTGAAGTTGCCACTTAGTTTAAGAGGATAGTTGTCTTCTAAAACAAACGACAGCAAAACCTACCACCCTACATTTCAACAAAATCACAGCAAAAACACTGTTTCTAAGAACCTGTGTCATTCTATTAAATAGCCATAGCAAAATTGAGTGTAGTCCCATACGCTTGGTTATTGTTGGAGTTATAGGCTGGTTAAAATTGTCATTTCATATGATAATGGTACTAACATACTTACATGTGTCCATTTAAGAAGGTGCACCTGAGTGAATTTGTTTCTGTTGGAAGTTCCACACTTAAATCCACTTGATAATTAAATTTTGTAAATGTACCTGCCTACATTTTTTGCTTTATAACTTTTATGTGATAGGAAAGGAAGTTTCTCTTTTCCTTAAAATCTAATAGAGTACAATTGTATTTTCTCTTTCATTAGGTTCAACCAAGTCAGCCTGCTGAAGTGAATAATCTGTACTACCAGAACACTTACCAGACACTGTCTTATGGTTCATCCTATGGCGTTCCATACACTTACACTGCATATGGATCATCGGAAACCAAGTCTCAAAAAACAGATAATACAGTTCCTTTCAAAACTCCCAGTAATGAGATGACTCCTGTTACTATTGATTTGGTAAAGAAACAGCTTAAAGACAGGTAGGACAGACCATCTTTTTAGACTTAAAGACCTGTCCCCTAGCTTTCTGTTCCTCGGGTGTCTTTTAGTCTCGGTGAGCAAAGACAGAGTTTCATCGCTGGAAAAGTACTGACTGGCACATCTATTTAAAAAAAAAAAAAAAAAGGCAAACAAAAAAAGCTCAAAGTGAAGATGACATTGATATTTTGTTCGAAAATCTCCTTGGATTGCTTCTATGGAAGTGAAGCTTTAAATATGAGGCCACTGATCTTGTTGGAGACAGGTCTGAGTTGCATCTTCTGGATACTGCACAGGCTTATAGTCAAGAATGGAAAGGCCAGTGAGGTGTTTAGCTTGTCAAATTATATTCCTTTAAACTGTGAATCAGATTTTTCCCCTTCAGGAGACAGTTTAAGTTTTAGTATATACAGGGCTTTTCTTTTTGGTTTAAACACTCTAATCTGCTTGTCAGGTACGCAAAAGGTCCTACTGAATGAGCAACCCAATTGCAGTGAGAGATCTTTATAATCAACAACTTGCACTTTACATGTCTTCAAAATTGGTTTGTATGCCTCTTGTAGTGTTATAGCCTTTGACAGTGCATCAAGTTAGTGGAGATATAAATCTGCTTTGTATAAGCAATAGTTCTCCCACCATCACCACCCCAAACCTTCCCTCCTAGTTATATTTTTGGGCCAGCCTTGTACTATTCTGCCCACTGCTGTAAGAAGCTGTGGTAGTGGACAGTGCAAGGCACTCAACATAGCGTAGCAAATTAATTTAAACCATTAGCCTTAACTGTATTTAGACAGGAGAGAAAGCAACAAATGAAAGTTAGGGAACATGTCTTTGCAGTATTTCCCATATATAGGCTTGGCACTTGCACTATCTGTTTAATATCTCAGTGGTCTGAAATAATACAGACTTTTGGATGTAAATTTGCTATTTATCCATTGCCCTTCAGGTTGGACTCTATGAAAGAATTGCACAAAGCTAATCGGCAGCAATACGAGAAACACCAGCAAAGCCGAGAGGACTCTACCAAGGCAATTGAAAGATTAGAAGGGTCTTCTGGGGGTATTGGTGAACAGTATAAGTTTTTGCAAGAAATGCGAGGGTATGTCCAAGACTTGCTTGAGTGTTTCAGTGAAAAGGTAAGGATGAAAAAACATTCATCTTTTTTCAAAAAAAAAAAAAAAAAAAAAAATGGGATTCTTATTACATGCCAAACACCATCTCCTTCTGTTTGCGAGAAATGTCCCCTGTGAACATGTTCTTCTAAAGGTTTGGTTATTTGAGGGTTGAAAAGATAAGTTTTCATCATGCCAAATTGGTTATCAGGAGCCGGTCTTTCACAGTGGAAGAGGTTTCTGACTTTAGATTGCCTAAAACAAGTTTTAGATTACATGTCATTGGGATTTTGGTAGATACTGCAGTATTTCAGCTTTACTCAAGATGCCACTTTTTACTTGTGTTGGATATCAGGTTAACAAAAGTAAAGGCCGCATTGCAGTGTTGTTACTGTGTTCATAAAAGCATTCCAGAAACTAGCAAAGACTTGTATTTTGTGTATTATTATAAAACTTCCTTCTGCCAGGCAGTTTCACATATTTGGTATTGCTCTCGTGTCTGAAGGAGATAAGTTTTTAAACTAGTATAGCTGCATGAAGACACCCAAAACTTAAAAATATACTCCTTTCATGTAGTGTGATACTTTTATGTATGTCTAACTTGAAAGCTTGGTCTTCCTTTCTTACGTTATTCATTACGCTTTAATTATTTTTTGTAAGTATAACAGGAGCTCCTGAAAATAAAAATATATATGTATGTATGTGTATATATATTTATATATTTATATATATATATATTCCACACAGGAGCTGTAAAGTTCAGATAGCACTACCTAGGCTATTCGTTGTCTTCTGAGTTGAATACAAAAGCATTGTGTCTTGTTAATATGTTATCTCTGATAATTACTTGAGTAGTGGAAGCTGTTGCTTCTGTAGCCTGTTTGGTGTGGAAGCATTCTGATTGCTGATTGGCTAGAGAGGAATTGTCCAGCATTACTGGTGTTGTGGGAGTCCCATCTTCAGTGCTGTAAACTGAAAAATAGCTGTCATGAACCAAACCTGGGAAGTGTGGACTAGTTAATTCAGCCAGCTTCTTAATTAGTTAAAATAGGTATTGTTCACTGAAGAAGCAGTATTCCTGTATCTGTGTTGGCATTATCTGTTGAAGGGTAGTAAAGGTACTTTCCTTTTCAGCTGTTGGTTACCCAGATGTCTAAATTCCTTCTTAAAGATACCTTTCTGTATTCTTTTCTGAGACAAATATGTATTTCAGAAGACAAGTTAAACACCTGTATCTATTCAGCTTTTGCTCTCCGAAGACCTCTTGTTCAATTTCTTTTGAGGTAGCTATAAGCTATGTCTGGAGGTTTTCTTTGATACTCCATGCCATGTTGTTCAAATCTTTTCTTGAAGTCACCATTCTGAGTATAAACTAAGCCTCTTAGTCTCTCAGGTTTCGAATGATGCTGTACTAAGTAATAGTGTAACAATTTCAGTTCAGTTTGTAGAAATGTTACTGACTTACAAAGCTATACTAGTAAATAAACAAATTCCGGCCATTTTATAGCAAATTAGCTGTGAATAATTTAATAAACAGGCTTGTTATAGTTGTTTTCTTACAATATGCCTTTCTGGGTAGTTGGTCTTTTAAAGATTCTACACCCAGACACCTTCCTCACCCTTCCCACCCTCTCCATACTCCATTTGCCATGCCAGTCCATTGAAATTTTAAGGTGTGTCTTTTATCATCTTATGCTTCTTAGGGGGCAATCACAGTGTTTGCTGTTTTCAGTTGGAGGCTGCTGCATTACCTGTATGTACCATGAGTCACAAAATTAAGAGGTGATTTTAGTTTAACAGGAGCATTTCATTTATTGTGATGTCCTATATGTTCCTCAGTTCTTTGGCCAGGTAATCTGTTTTGGAATTTGATGCTTTCAGCAGGACAGAAGTACTATCAAATTGAAAACCAGTAGTTCACAGGACACTGCAGAGTTTTGTAAAAAGGAGGCAGAGGGAGGGGACAGAGTAGTAAAATCAGTATCAGGTTTTATTTAAATGAACTAATGAAGTGCAGCAGGGCACTAAATTCTTTGATTGTAGAAATAAATTACCTTCAGCTTTTTTGTAGAGTCTTTGGCCCTGACTACATATTTAAAGTGTGTATGTTTATAATGTATAATGTATGTAGTTGTAATATACGTAAGTATATAAGTTGTGTATCCATATGTGTAGCAACACTGTGTGTATAAGTGTGTGTACACACGCACATGTATGAACCCTAACCCTAAATATGTATGGAACTAGGTCTCTCCCTATCCTTTCAAATGTGATGCTTTGATGCTTTCTGTTAATTTTATTGGGATAGTTATTAGACAAATTCACATTGGTACTGATCTGAATGAGAAAGTGGTCTGCTGAAGAAGCACTAGTGGGTTCACAATATACCAGTCCACTCCAAAAGAGTCCATTCCCCTAGACTTTTCTTGTATGTCTAATGGTTTAGTTCTGGAGAACCCAAACCATCATGATAAATTAGACTTTCTTCCCCCTACCCATCTTATTTCTCTACCTACTCAGCATTCTCAACCCTTCGTGACCTCTAACCAAGCAAAAGCATGTTGTTTTACTGTTTTGAAGAGAATCTGAATGTTAGAAACACTTTGTTCACTGGTAAGGTGCAGCAGAGAGTATAATGAGGGAGCTATTATGCAGATTTTAGAAACAAGCAATAGAAATGTCAAATCCTCTATGATTTTTTTCCTCTCCAATAAATGATAAAAGCCAGTGGAGTAGGAGCTGCTTGCATGAGTTCCTTCACAAGTAATTACTGTCAAAATTACTCTTTCTGGGAAGGCTACAAAGTGGTAACAGTGTCTTTACCTTTTGAGTGTAGGAATATGCAAAGGATACAGAAAGATTAAATTGTTCTGAGCATGTCTTTGACAGTACAGTTAGATGAACAGTTATTTTACCTGCAAAAGCAGATATCAAAACACACTGTGTGTCAGAGAGGGGGACTGTAGGTGAAAATTAAGCTTGACATCTAAACATTCAGAGAGGTTTCCACTTTTCCTCTTAACACTGTTTACAGTGAAAATGAAGGAAAAAGAATCCAAACCACTGAATATAAGGTATTGACTAAATAAAACAATAAATGACAGCTGTAGCTTTATAGTAGTCAGTGAAATTGTCAGTTATTCATCAACCACAGTACTGATTATAGAAGAATAACATTTTCTAAGTCTGTTGTGTTTTTAATAGGAAGTGTTTTGTGTTGATGTATGTATCTGAATGCATAGCTGGGGTTTTTTAATCCTGAGGCAATTATAGATAAAACTCGTAGTGATGCTTTGAAAATGTCATTTAATTTGTCATTTAGAATTCCTTGTACATTCATAAGAGAAGAATCTATAGTTTTTGTGGTAAACTGCAGTGAAACTAGTTGTTTGGGGGTTTTTAGTATTTCTGTTTTCAGAATCATCTTAAATACCAAACACATGCTTCCAGTGCTGGGATATTGTGACTTCCAATTTCTCTCTACTCTGTTTTCTCCAAAAGATGTGTGTAGTTTGAGTTGGTGAAGAGTTGCTTTTATTTTAATCCCCATAGGCCAGTTTATACCACAGAGCACTAATACTTCATCCTTTTGATATCTCCTCTGATGCATATGTCATTCGCAGATAGCTGAAATGACCCTGTAGCTCTGATCTCATAATCGGACATTTTACTGGAGGAGTTTCTTTAATAGCTGCTGAGTCATGTTCTAAATTACATCAGGAAACAATTTCTGATTTTTATCTTTTGTTTGGCAAAAAACCTCACCTTATGCTGGCTGGTAGGCAGAAGTGAAATATTTGAGCTAAAAGGCTGTAAGACTGTGGACTAAAGCATATGTCTTGGAGGTAAGGACTTAAGTATTCATACCGAAAGGAGATGCCTTTCCAAATTAAGAGATTGTGAAAGTTCTCTTTTGCATCTGAATATTTACAATAATCTATTTTTCACTTATCCCAGGAAATTAATTTTTGCAAAAGTGTGCAGTGAATCTGACATACTTAATGTCAGGAGATTTCCAGATGTCACAATGTCATCTATTTTTATTACAGTTGCTACTGAAGTTTAGCCCACTTGGCAGGGGGGACAAAGTCGAAGTGGCAGGTGTGATCTGACTTTAAGTCTGTATCACTCAAAGGTTATACTTAATGCATAATTCACACTAATTGTACAATTTTAATGATTCTACTGATTTGAATTACCTATTGGGATAACATGATGACATGATTACATTTCAATAATAGTATTTCTGCATAAGCTAATAGGAGTTATAGCAAAACAAAAGCTGCTGGCTTCAGGAGGTTAGATTCATGTTGTTTTGGTTTTTTGTTGTTTTTTTTTTTTTACTCTATGCAGTCAGGTTATTTTCTCATTAAGCACAGAATACTGTAACATTATTGTTTAAACGTAGAGAAGAAACAGAGGTCTGAGAGTTGTAAGCACCATAACACAGTATGTGACATGCTTGGTAGAGGAGATAAGGGCACTTGAAGTAATATTTCAGCTCTTTGAAATGGTTGTCTTACTGTGTAGACTCAGTCAACAGAAGTTACTTTGAGAATGCTATTGCTATGGTTGAAAGCTGTCGACATTAAGTGCATGCTTTTTCATCATGTTGAAATATTTACTGGTCCAGATGATACCAGTAGGTAAAAGGAAACATTTTATGCTGCTAGAAGTACAGTGACAGCATTATGCTCTGGAGTAGTATGGTACCCCAGAAACTAAGCACCTGAAGAACTTGATATTACGTAGTGTGTTGTATTTTTACAGGTGCCTCTGATTAACGAACTTGAGTCCGCAATGCACCAGCTGTACAAACAGCGAGCTTCCCGCCTTGTCCAAAGACGACAAGATGATATTAAAGATGAATCTTCGGAGTTTTCAAGCCATTCAAGTCAGTCCATCTTGAAGGTTTTTATTATTCATTAAACAACCTTGTTTACTTAGTATGGCTTAATTTAAATGTAAATGTTTAAAGTATGACTGTCTTAATGTTTATCCTTACTCTTGACATGGGTAGAAGCAAGTTTAGATAAAAGTTCTCTAATCTGTTTTGTTTTAAACACAAAGCTACTCGTAACTCTGACTTCACCTCTCCTTTCTTTCGTTCCTAACTGGATTTTCTCCTTCCTAGCACTGTAAATGTATGCATGGCAGCAGTGGTCGTAGTGGTAGCATGTGACTCCTGATTTTCCTCTTTTGTCAGGACTTCTTTTTTCTCATAACCTCATCTATAAATTTCCTGTGACACAATTAACTCTGTACAAAGCCATGAAGCACTGGGCTAAAGCTGATTTCTGTCTAATGCTCTGTTTGTAGGCAGCAGAAGTATTTCATTTCAGACACTTAACTGGTAAAACTAAAGAACTGGAAGAGACTGGTGCCATTGTTAAAAATCAGATTAGTACAAAATAGCCCTACAATTTAAGAATAGTCAGTTAAAATACCTTCTTACTGTGAGTGTATGGATGGGGGATTCTCAATGAGGAGTTTTCTGATGGTGATTGCTCTTCAGTATGTGAAACTACAAAAATATAAATGTTATCTTGGATGGAAATACACATTCCTTGGAGGAGATTTTATTCAGCATGTTACGTGATGGGTAAATATCATATTAATGGTAGTCATCTTTCTGCTTTGGAGAGCTTTCTGTTTTTAAAAGTGGCTTTCTTGTCTGTCCTATTGCTGACATAAAATCCCATAATAAAAGTCACTTCCTATTCTGTCACATTGTGTCCAGAGATGAAATTTTGTTAATACCATGAGCTAGAGCCTACTAAGGATGATAAAGTGCTTAGGACTTTATTTGGAGCTGCAGGCATCACATGTAGGCCATGCAGTTTTACTACGAAAACGCTGTTGTAAAAATTAGAAACCTAATGTACTAGAAACACATTTCCTAAAAGAAGCTTGGAATGGATTATTTTGGACTGGAATTTAATTATGGGGTGGAAATAGTTGTCATTGTCAAGGCTGGTTTTAAAGAGAGATCTCATTTAGTATCTGTGAGTCTTGAGAGTGAATTTCACTGTGTCTAGAAATAGTTCTGTTCCGTCTCTGAAATTACCACAGAAACTAGGAATAGATGCCAGAAATTGATTTGGTGCATGTACCAGACATAGGCAATCTGCTTTTCTTCTTTTAGTGTCAGAACACTAAAGGGCTAGAAGTGGATTGAAGTTTGTGTGTCAACTTTTGCTTTATTTCTCTGTAAAGACAAGCAACTGAGCTTGGAATAGCATTTTAAAAGTTGGACAACTGATGGCTTCATCAGTATGTTAAGGCTCTTAGTAGTTCCGGTATGGATTTGGAGTAATTACTTAGATTATTGTTAGTTTCAGTTAGAATTTGGTGTTATGAGGTTTGAGTAGGCTTTTGTTTAAATCTTGATGTTTATATTGTAGTGGGTGAGCTTGAGCACTGGATAGCATTCAACCCACTTCTAAACTTTACCTGAAAAGGATGAACTGGAAATACTTTTGTCTAGCTGCTGATTGACTAACCAGCTTCGTTGGTTAGTGGTGGTGTTTTCTATAATGCAGCTTAAAAAAGGAGGGAAGATTACTTATTTTCTTGTAGCTTTTGGTGTGTTTAAAACTTTAGACAGTCTAAAGCAAAACCACAATGAATGGAACTCCCAAATACCATATATTCCTGCTCTTGTGACTCTTATCTGACGGTCTTTTTGTTCATTTTCTTTTCAAAAGATGCATGGTGAGCATGTTTGTGTAAGGAACCCCTTTTGTTGTGGAACTTTCAATTTAAGCTATTTCTTTTGAATGTTGACTTTTATATAGCTGGGCACTGTTCTGAGAGAGTCAAGAATGAGGTATGGTGAAAATAATTCGGTGCTTAAGTGGAAATTTTTCCAAACCCCACTACTTCCTCTTTTAATCTCTATACTTGTGAATTCAGGCTTCTGGGTGCATCTTTTTTTTAAGACTTCAACTTTCTATTTCAAATTACTCTTAGTTTAAAGTAGGTAAAAGGCTCTTGTGAAACTGCCTGCAACAGATTTATATAATCATAGGTAAGCATTTTAATTTTCATCCATCTAATTTTACAGATAAAGCATTGATGGCACCAAATCTTGAATCTTTTGGACGAGACAGAGTGATCTATCAAGAGCAAGTAAAGCGTCGAACTGCAGAAAGAGAGGCTAGAAGGTAGAGTACTGAGATGTATTATCTATTAGGAGGCATTGCTTGCTTGCAGAATACAGTTGTCCTATGCCACTTACTAATGTAAGTAGCAATGTTTGTTCCTTTTCTTCAAAGGGGAATTAAACACTTGAGCTGGGCAGGGGTTTTCTTATATATCCAAGCTTACCATGTAAGTATACAAAACAAGGCTCCGTCGGACATGACACTGATACAAAATAGCTAAAAATGCACATAGTAGACCCATTCCTTATCTGTCTGGTCTCTGCTGATTTCTCTTCCTTCCATTGTTTGAGGCAGCAACATAGTTGTAGTAATACAGTGAAAGGGGCAGGGTTTAGCCTGGATTTCCTTGCACTGAAAGTTATGACAAGCTTAGGTGGATCTGTACATTGCATGGGGGTAAAAGAGAAGCCAGTAATAACTGGTTTATGCTGTTGTTCTTTTTCAGAGCTCGTCGTAGACAAGCAAGAGAGCAAACTGGGAAGATGGCAGATCACCTTGAAGGCCTTTCCAGTGATGATGAGGAAACTTCAACAGATATTACAAACTTCAACATGGAGCGAGGTTAGAAAAGCTAATGAAGCTTTATGTAACAAAATACAGAAAAAATGGCAGAAAAAAAATAATTGATCCAAATGCAGCCCTGTCCATATATTTCACCATATTTTGGAGAAAGTTCAGGAACTATTCCTTGCTGGATCATCAGTGTGACCAAAACCAGTCTTTTCTCACCAGGCTGTTGTGCAGCTTGCAGCTAACAAAGTACCCCATCCTTACTGACATTGTCTTTAATTAAAACATTCTTTTGCTGGCAAGCACTAAGGTTTTGTACCTTTAAGTGAATACTGTCTTCCTTTTAGTTTATAACACGGTTTATCATTCGTCAAACATTTCCATGTTTTACATGTGAAATTCTGAAAACCTCAGTGCTTTAGAAACCTTTGGAAACCTTTTTTTATCTTTTACAGCAGTAGTTAAAATACTATTCCAGTGGTTGCTGTGAAACCAGTAGTGAAGAAAGTGGAGCATCACTATAGTAATCCCATTCTCTTCTTATTTTGAACCCTAGTACAATTATAATGTTCTCTGATTAAGGAGAATTTAATCAGTTTAGAAGAAATGTGGAGAAAGGGAGCAGCAAGGATCACACATAAATAATTGCTTATGTTGTGTATGAGGGAGTGTTAAACAGTTTTACAACCTTCAGCTAGGAGAACAATGTTGACTTTTCATGGTATGAGAGTTAGGGGGCATGAAATAAATTGGTAGAATTGGTTTAAAGTAAGCAAGTCACTTCCCACAGAGAGCGTAATAAAAATGCCAAAGTCATTGCTGTAGGAGGCTGTAGAGATCCAAAGTGTGAACAGATTAAAAAAGCAATTAAATGAACTGCCTAACAGTTGGATCCTTCAGAAGTGCAAACAGTTTCCACACCTTTAGTTCCTGGCTGAGTTACCAAAACTGTGGGTGCAGGGAGAGCTCTTTGATAAACAAAGCAACTGTTCAGGGTTGTTAGGTGCTAATAATTAAGTTTGCTAAGTTAAATTATCTAGATTAAAAATCCAGCATGGCTGAATTGCTCTTTGCAGTTTAGCATTTTTATGTGTACTAAAGCCTTTTGTAGGAGTTTTATCAGTTTCTGAGTAAGTGTAGTATTTCTTAAGATTGTTTATGAGAATGAAGACCCTAGGTGCACTGTAGGAGAGGATGTGGTTCGAGACCATCTTAGGAACCTGAACATATACAAGTCCATGGGACCTGATGAAATCCATCTATGGGTCCTGAAGGAGCTGGCAAATGAAGTTGCTAAGCCACTGCCCATCATATTTGAAAAATCATGGCAGTTAGGTGAAGTTCCCGATGACTGGAAAAAGGGAAATATATGCCCCATTTTCAGGAAGGGGGAAATAGATGAGCCGGGGAACTACAGACCAGTCAGCCTCACCTCTGTGCCTGGCAAAAGCTTGGAGCAAATTCTGGAAGGCATGCTGAGGCACATGAAAAACAACAAGGTACTTGGTGACAGCCAGCATGGCTTCACTAAGGGGAAATC
>JASSUY010039505.1:0-10158 GCA_032466535.1 Forpus xanthops | reverse complement strand
TCCTAAGCCAAAAATCCAAAACACAGTGCTCACCAGCTACTGCTTAAAGAAAAAATAACTGCTGCTGCTGAACCCATAACAGACTGCCAAGCAGAAATGCAATTCTTTTTCAAGTTCAGGGAAGTGGGCAAATGGCGCATATTTTTACGAGGAAATTTTTTAGACTGGGGTAAAATTGTTGCCCTGATATTTTTTAACATCTCAAGAGCGCTCGCATCCTCTATGCCATGGAGGGTCAGTTTCAAAGAATCTGCACACACACCATAGAAAGTTCAGAAAATATCTATTCTGGAAAGAAAAATTATATGCTGAGACATTCATCCAAGATGAGGTAATTAGGTTTTACATACAGAAATGGAAAGTATTGATGCCATCAGCCAGAAAAGATAACTTATACACCAGTTGCTTCCTGTGTGTTTTTGCTTATGTCAGCATTTTGCAAGAATGGCAGAAAGTTAAGATACTGTAAACCTCAGTATAGTCAATATTACAAAGCTTGTGAAAAGCTGCAATATACAGTTATCTAGGGCACTGGAGATGACCATGTTGGCAACTATGAAGCAAAATTAATTCAGTCAATGAAGTGCTTCCTCTTCAGAAGCCTGGGCTCTTCCTGCTAACACAGGTCCTGAAAATCTTTTTCTTGAGCCAATGTACCTCCCCTAGAAGGTTAACGAGAAGCAAGTGTTTCTGACTCAAACACAGTCTTGCTTGCAAAGAAGAGTGGGGTTTAGGCTTCCTGATTTAAAGCTGTATCATGACCCACTTGCTCTGAAGTAGGTCAGTCTGTGGTATGTTGAAATAAATGAGAAAGGCCAGCCCAAGAGGAGTCTGAGTGAAGAGAAAGATATAGAAAGCCACTTCCTATTTTTGTTATACCAGCAATGAGTACAATGAATTTTTACTAAAGGGGTTTTTTTGCATGCTGTCTTTTGTCATAATTGTGAGGTCTATCAGATGCAGAAGGACTATGCTCTGATATTTCCTTGTTTCTGCTTTGAACTGGGAGGGTTTAGGTAATTTTTCTCAAGGTTTTATTCTGGAATAGATAACCTGCTTCCTCTTGCCCAAACAAACACCACTACGCACATATACTTCCCTGTGCATTATCAGAGTTCCTTCTCACTTCCGCTTTGTTATTTCCAATGACACCACAGCCATTAAAAATATAAAACTGTATTACTTGTATAAGGAATATGACCTTCTGGGAGTCTGCTATTTGCTGGGTAAAAGCTATTCTGGGAGAAAGAGCTGTGTTACAGAACAAGAAATGTGCTTACTGTCACCGAGATTGTTCTTCATCCTTACATGGCTGTTTTCATCAATTTCAAGTTATGTGAAATTAAAAGGAAAAAAAATATTTGCCTAGAAAGTCTGTCACCTACAAGTTTCTGTTCACATGAATGGATGCATGTGTTGTTTACCTACGGTGAGATAAAAGCAAATACCAGAAAGGGACTTTACTTCTCTTCTTAGCTCTTTTATTAAATCTTCTATTTCTGACAAACTGCTTACGTACCATATGCAGTCAGGCAAATTCCATAAGTTCTTACTTGTTTCATTTAAGTTTCACTTAGTTGAAAAACTTCTTCTTTGTTGTCCATTTTTTAGAGGAGAGCCTTTCCACAATATGTTCATCTTTTTTTCCATGGTCCACACCATAAGGGGCTGAAGATGCTTTGGTTAAGCAAAGCTGATGGTATCAGGTAATTATTCAAGCTTTCTGCAGTCAGATTGTCTGACCTGCAAGATGAAAATGAGTTATTTGGATGCACCTAGTGAGGAAAATAGATAAGCATTTATTTATATATATATATATATAACATGCAATTGAGCCAAGCCATTTTGAGTTGGAAGGAAGCAAAGAGCTCCTAACAAATCACAGAACTTCTAGTAAGGATGCAATAGAATTGAAAAATATAAATAACTACTTTGTATTAACACAGCTTTGTTAAAGTGAAGTTTTTTCATCTCACCATTGTTTTTAATAAAAAAGTTGAAATAACTAATTTGGGTTTCTATATTCCATTTTTATTATGCCAGTAATTCACTAAGAATTTCATATAAACCATCATGTTTCCTACGTATCTATATGTCTTCACTGTTAGTGCTATTGCATTCTGTTTCTTGTTTTCTAAGTTTCTTTACCGTCATTTTGAAGTACTTCATATGGATGTGCAATATATATGTATATCATCCATTCATTGCAATTAGCATTAAAAGAGTACTACCCACTTTCAAATTCATAAAACATTTATGCCTACTCTTGTGCCAATTTGGAGTACGCTATGGAATAAGCACCTCTGAGATTTGCAGTACCTCAGATATCTGTGAGATTTGGCTTGTCTCTGTAAGACATTTTGACCATTTATTCCTAGCCATTATAATACAAAACATTCAGATGCCCACTGGAGCACGTAAACATATTTTTAAACCAGCTCTAGTAAACATACATTTGAAAGAAGAAATCAAGTACTAAAGCATATAGCTAAGATATAATTATTTTTCAGATCTGCACAACAAACTTTTACATTAACATTTTGATTAGTACTCCTTAAGTACAGCTATATAACAAAGCTTATTCATATGTGAGAGATGGACACATTGGAGTGAACAGTTGAAGTCACCACACTGACCACTCTACAACTCTCATTTATCTGTCACATTAAATTTATCATTCTCAAATTGCCATTTACCTACTTTGCAAGTTTGTAGCATCCTCACTAGCTTTGTGCCTGATGACTGATGCTGCAAGTATATTAAACTAGTAGTTTAAACTTGACACTGTAACTGAGAAATTCTTCACATGCTGAGAAATACTAAACTAACATAAAAGCACATCTGACATCTTAATAAAACCATCTATGTGTGTCTTCTCACTCACCGTGGCACAGGAAACAGTTAATGTCAGCCCCTGAACAAGCTAAATCAGCTCTGAGCAAACTTAATCTTCTCGCAAGACCATGGGACATTTCGTCCATTTCCAGCAGAAAAACATGAAGAAAGAAAAAGAAAAATATAAACCAAACAGATATAAAGAACATACACATCTTCAGATTCAGCTAGAACAGCAATTTTTCTTAATGAAAAAGTGGCACAAGATTAGAATTTCTGGCAACAGGAAGCTGTGTTCACAGCAAGCAAAGGGCACTATGCTTCCCTTTAAATTTCTTTACAGCTGCTACTCAAAACCACATGTAACTAACTTTGTGTCTTCAACTTTTGTTTTGCAGGGCTTTCTCTGTAATTTTGAGGGCTAGGAAGAAGAATCACTGTGAAGCTTAGTTTTTTTAGGGAAATGGAGATAGTTGAGGAGATGACGTATTGTGAAAACCTAGTGCAGTGAAGTGAATTGGATCCAAAGGTCATACAACAGATTTAACAAAGAAATCAGGGTGAAAACCCTCTTTTCTTCACTTTTGTGTGTGCAGCTGTGTGTTCATGATGGTAGGTAAAATTCCTCTACTATAGAACATGCATTGTAAGTATATCCAGTAAAATTCCATATACAGGACAATATATAGAGCATATCTTTTTTTTTCAAGGGACTTCAACCCCGGTTATCAATTGCCTCATTGATACAAGGCGGGAGAAAGAAGGGGAGAAGAAGAGCTTTCAATTTAAATTAATTAAGTGGCAAAATTTCAAGAACACAGACACGCAGGTACAAATGAAACCATTTCTTCATTTTGGAGGTATAACTAAAGTCATATAAGCAAAACTATGAAAATTCTGTTTTAAATTTAATAACAGCCATTAACAACAGTATTTTAGTCTCTACTATTCCCATGCCATACTGTTATTTTAAGCATGGAGTATTCTAGATTTCAACTGAGGTTTTTAAATTAAATATGTATTTTGGATTGCATAATCTGAATAATGATATAAATTCAAAGAAGCTAAAAGAGTATTAAACAAGTGTCTGGATTTTCTTCTTTTTATGTTAGTATCTACACGAGGAGTATATTATGCTTAATATATAATAGCAGCCGCAGTATCATTTCCCTTGTAGATCATATCTACATGTTCTAGTGCCTGCAACTCTTGGTGAGCTTTGAGTAAAAACTATCTGTAATTGATAATGAAGAAGGAAAAACACAGCAATTTAAAAACTTTTAGCAGAGTTAGGGCTGCAACACTGGACAGTTAAGGCTGACACTTCCCAGAACAGAGCAACCACAAGATCATAGGAACACAGATCATAGTTTTGTATTTATGTACCATCGTACCACTATAATTGTTTTTTAAACTTCGCATAGACAATGCACTGGTTTTAGTTTGAAGACTAAAAAATTCCTCTCTGATTCATATTTTGGCAAAGGATATTGCCTGTAGCCTGGTATTTTGAGTAAGACTCCCAGGATGTGACAGCTGAGCTCAGCGTATAGAAGGCTTGTTACAATCGATCATCTGCATTGTTTTGATGTTTATTCACCTGGGTGTATGCCGTTAAAATCAAGTGACAGTGTCATAAGCCCAAAGCCCTTCTTGGTGCATGGATTCCCTGGTTCATTTCTCAGTTAAATCACAGCTGAACAATGCACCCCAGTTCATCAGAAGTGCAGTTTAGTTACATGTGGGCTCATGGGTATTGGTAACTGAATGGAACTGACCGATTATCAACACCCCTATGACAAGCTAAAAGTACCATTCTCACTAAGCACACACAGTGATGCTTGGTTTTCAGACACACTTGAAAACATACATACTGCAAGCGAAGAAGGGCCTTCATCCATTTTTCTCTTTGATTTGCACATGCTTTACAACCCCCTTATTTTTTGTGTGGAAGACAGAAAAAACAAGAGATGAGGAACAAAAAAATAGTCTTCAACTGGTTGCAGCTACCACCAAGTGAACAGCAATGCAACAAATAATTTGCCAGTACTCCCCCAGCAGATGAGATGTGGCAGGTTTTATTTTTAACAATATTTAATTCGCAGAAAGTTGGCTATTCCTTATAAAAAAGTACTTTCCATGCAACGCTAAATTATTTTGTTGCTTTGTGCTAGAGTGGGAGAAAAAAAATATTAAGAAATGTGTAAATCTAATTATGATTTCATATAAAAATATTTCCATGAAAGATCCCAAGCTAATGAATTGCTGCAATGTCCTGGATGGGAATGCCATGAGATTGATTTAGGAAAACAATAAAAAAGGAATTTAAAAGGAAGAAAATAAATAACACAAAACAAAGAATTGCACAAGTAGGATTTAAAAATAATACTGCAACAGGCGCAGAAATGACTGATCACAATGCAATGAGAATGCGTGGCTTTGGATCTGGAACATGAAGTTCTGCTGAGACTTTGAAAGGAAAGCTCTCACATCTATTATTCAAATGATATTCAAACAGTAGGAAAAAGCTTTGTTGGCATTTTGCAATAAAAAATACTTAGGGTTTTCTGTTTGTGTTTTTTTTTTAATTATATAAATGAAAGGGGAAAAGTCCCCATACGACCATCTAACATTGCATCTCAAATTATTCAACAAAATTCCACATGCTGAATTAGGAGTTAAGGGCCAAAGATACAGAGGAAAAAGAAACTTACCTACAGAAATGCTGAACAGCCCCAGCCAAGTTATCAGGTGTTCCTGAAAATGGTCATGATTTTTAGAGCTGTCAGAACTTTTAATAAGCCGCTGAGAGTTATTTACAAAAAATATGTCTCTGATCTGATGATTTTGGTGATACAGCACTTGTTTATAATACCTATTTGTACTCTCAGGAATGCATGGATGGACATGTTAGTTTTACATAAAATTTCCTACCAATAATGTAACAGCCTTCTCAATCAATGTTAGTGAGCATAGAAACCAACTTTCCATTATATTTTTTTCCTCCAATAAGGTTGGTTACAAAAAATATTCAATCAGAATAAGAGGAACTAAAAAAGACCCATGAGTCATAGGTCTGTGGATAAAGCATGTGGGGTTTGGTGGCAGCAGAACCATGTCTGACAAGAGGAAGGACGAGCTACAAAGCAATACAAAACTTTTAACAGGTGTCAATGCTCTTGTGTAATTCAGCTGGTGGGTTAATTAATTTCAAGGGGAAGTTACCTTTTTCAATTAAAAAATAAATTTATCACAGAAAAAGCAGTTTTTACCATTTATTTTTTTAACTCCAATTTCCTTTTTTTTCACAAGCAGTTTTGTTTAACAATAATTCAAGAAGTATTATAGCTAACAACAGTTAAAAGAAAACATTTTGGCACAAGGCAGTGCCAAAGAAGGAATAAAATAAAAAGAATAAATAATCCACTTACACATGCTGAACAAAACAAAAATTACATGCAATAAACTTAAAATCATACTCCGTGCAACTACTTGGAGTAGCCTTTTCTAAATAGTACTCACTTCATATTAGTAATACACACATTTTCATAAAAATAAAAACTTTAACAAAGTGCTTATTGCAAGCAACACAGCGATGCAATATGAATCAGTTTGAGAAGTTCAATGGTCCCAAGGAAGCCAGAGGTAGTGGTAAGCACACAACAGTGTACAAGACGATGACCTCAAACAAGATGTTGAGTGTAGTTCCTCAGCCATGCTTGTTTATTCCCCTGCTAGAAACCGTATCACATTGACATCTTCTTGAGCTTATGGCTGTTAAAAGAATGAGAGAACACACATAAATAATGACGTCAGCTACAGGTTAATTACAGATCTCTGTCTCTAAGGTATAGCACCTCCTAAGAGAACAGCTCAGAGAGGAAAAGGGACATGTGACATAACTGTCCCTGAGAAGACTCTAAAAAAGAGTAACCATGCTTGACCAGAGATGGAAAGACAAATATTTTCTGCATTGCCATCAGAATTGGCATTCAGAAGATGTAAGAAACAGGCTTTCATACATGCTCTGTTTTCATAGGATAGTAGTATTTAGATTTTTAGATTCCTACCTCAGGAAAAGAAGATGCTTCTTCACCCACCCCTCTTTAGGATTTACACAGGCGTTCCGCCCACTGTAGGTGTGGAAACTGGAAAAAAAAATAATTATAAAGAGATCAGTAAGCCGTTAAACACCCCTGCTGTTGATACTGTGAAGATGCATTTGGTCTAAAACATGCATCGTAATTACTCAATATGATAAATGATAAATAATAGCAACTGCTTGTGTAAATGCCAGTTACATATGGGATGCTCTACAACCCCTCTGACACCATATGAACAAAAACAAACAAATTTAAAAGTAAAAGCTGCTTCAGTCATTTTTTGCACCATAAAGTTGTGCTCAGTTTATTGAAACTATTAAGGCAAAGAACTTTTCTGGATACCAAAAGTAATTTGTACGACTAAGGAAAATAGCTGCTGTCAACTATTAGGAGGGCTAAACCTCGTGGGAAAAAAAAAATAGATCTCCATGAATTAAGCAAACTCTTCGCATTTATGTGTCTGTTCAGAGGTTTTGGCAAGGGAATAGTCTCTGTTGGCTAGAAATGAAACATGTCTTTATTTGCACAGCTGAATCCTAAAAAGTCAGACTTATTTACACTGTACAGCTGTCCTAAGAGTTAATTGTCCTTACCAAATAGAGGTTTTTGTTTACAGGTATTATATAGAATTTATTCAGTTCATTTAACTTTTAAAAAAGCAAGAAAAATCATGCTGATATTGTTGAAATTACCATGTGTCTGCCTAAGCAGACATCTTAAGACCAACACATGTCAGAAAAAAAAAAAAACAAAAAAAAACCAAAAACACAGAAAATCTTCTAAAAAGTAACTCACATGATTGCATGGATATCGCAGACTTCGCTGGAGAGCTGCTCAGTATAACCCTTTAGGGCCCACCGAGGTAGACGCACCTTGGTGTAAGACAGGCAGCAATCCTGGTTGCTTTGTGCTGAAATGAAGCAAAATGACAAAGTAAATAAAACCCATTTGGACCATGCTGCCTAGAGCACTCACTGCTCAGCTCCCTGAATACCCAGCTCCCCAACTATCCAGCTCCCCATCAACAGAAGAGGAGAATTAGGCAGCATACTTGGCTGAAAAGATGCCCTTCCTCCTCATCCTCATGCTGCTGCCAGCCGTGAGCATGCACACCCCGACATGGCTGGCATGCTACAGGGTGGCACCCAGAACGACCCTGTGGGGTTGAATGCCCAAGCTCACTTACCTTCAGAGGTGCCACACAGTAGCAGCAGCAGGAGCCCCAGCACAGAAGCCAGGATCAAGCTCTTGCTGCTAAAGCCAGTCATTTCCAATCCACACAGCAGTTATGCTCTAGTGAGAGCTCAGCTGCTGCCTGCTTGTATTGCCAGCCTTGCCACACCTCCACCTGCTTATAAAGGGGAGGCAGAAGCTGCGGGGAATTCACCTGTGGGCGGGTTCCTCTGTCATCAGTGGGTTTTCCCATTTCAATTTCCGTCATGCCTAATTTGAACCCTTCCTGGTGCTGTAACTGGAGATAACAGTGTGCTGGGGAGTAGTTTTTTTTTTCTTTTTTTTGTGTAAGTAGGTTGGAAAATTCAGCCAAAAAGAAAAGGAAATATAAAGATGTGAGGTAATGGTTCCATGGGTGAAGCATTTGTATTTTTAGGGGTAAGAGTGTGGGTTGTGATATGAGGAAAGTCAAATGTAGGTAACTCTCAATGTTACCTACAGAAACTGTAGATCTTCTGTGTTCTAGTTTATTAAACTGGAGTTGGGGTGAGAGGGAGATGGGCCTAGCCCATCCAGTTTCACTTCAGTATGTCATGCTCACAGGAGCTGGATAAGTATCTGCAATGATACCAAAGCCTTACATTAACATTTACTGGTTGGACAATATAGTAACATCAGACTTCCCATATTACTGCTTTCTGAGCTCTAGACTGTAGTATTTATGAGAACATGTGAGAAATACTGAGTTCTAATGGAAATGGGTTTCTTTACCCATATATTCACTGCTATCACTTTCTATCAGTTTGTTACACATCTGAACTATTTCATCTGAAAACAGAATTGGCTTAAAACCAACTTGAAAAGGGATCTGTATTTTCCACTGAATCCGTACTGTCCAGAATGTACTAATGCTGCATTATTAGGAATAGCTGTATCTTGTTACTTTCCCATGCCAATCTGTACCTGACAACTGTGACTCCTAAACATTCAATTAAAATACACACAATCTGTCTCATGAGTAAAACATGGTTAACAAAAAACCCCCAGGGAGAGGCTCTGTCATCACAGTAAGTACACTGTTTGAGCTGCTACTAGAAGCTGGTACTTTCCAGTGCCATTTAGCGACTTGTGTGAAATGAATGTGATGGCTACAGGCCATGTCCTGGTCAGCTGGTATACACAAGAGGTGCTGCCAGTTCCAGCTGAATGTAGAGTAACCTGAGCTTTAAGTAGCACAAGTTTGAGCTCAGGGATACTGTCATTAGTTTACAGCTACACACCTATTTTTCACAGACTGCCAGTACCTTTCATGAAGGGTGCATTCCCATTATTTCTTCCTAGAAATGCAAAAAATCTGAACTCTGGAATAGACTATTATTCAAAGACATTAATCTTTCAACAAAACAGCCAGAATTTAGGGAAGCTTGGATGGTTGGGGTACACACGAGTAGCCTTGCAACATGCATAGCATCACGTATGCTGGAGATGCTTCTCCTTAGGGGTACTGCCAAGGTACTTCCAGGCTCATGGAAAAAGGCAACAAAGATTCCATGCCCTGAAGTTTTGTAACTTTTGTATGGATCATAGTGAAATACCATAAATGCACATAAACATCATCTGTATGTAGCTGTTTCTGGACTGCTTTAAGGATTACCTATCAGCATAGGCAATGCTACAGAATAGCTAACTAGAATGGTAATGCCTGAAATAACGAAAGTTTAGCTTGATAGCTTTATCCTTTCCACAAAGATAGGAGTGATTAAACATGAATCACAACTATTCCTAGTTTGACAGGAATCAAGAAGCATCAGGTTTTTTTTAATCCTGACTGTTCAGTAATAACCTGGGATTTTTTTTTTTGCTATTCTTATTTTTAAGCAGGAGTTCACACCACCCAATCTCTACCAAGCAAGAGCCTTTAAGAAGATTCAAGAATTAGGCATTGGGTTACCAACCTGCATTCCCCTACTTCATAGAATCATAGAATAGTTAGGGTTGGAAAGGACCTTAAGGTCATCTAGTTCCAACCCCCCTGCTCTGGGCAGGG
>JASSUY010039504.1:0-56218 GCA_032466535.1 Forpus xanthops | reverse complement strand
AATATGAAAACTATTCCAAATCGGTAACATGCTTTCTGTCTGGGAGCAGATGTGTCTGTGGTATTTGTGGAGGCAAAAGGAAACTTTGAGAGGGATTCGGGAGCGTTGAGAAGTGGGATGGTTTGGCCTGCATGGTTGCAGGAGCTGCTCGAGAGGATTTAGGGTGCATGGGTGGCCACGTGAGGCTCTGTTGATGCAGGTTATTCAAACCAATGGATAATTATTTGGTAAGTAGCATTTAATTGATTTTTCTATGTATAGGAAGTGTTGATTCCGCCAGCAAATGCCGTAAACTAAGGTTAGCTTTATTCCATGTCTACTTTGCAGTGTTAGCAATGGAAGGTGATCTGCCCTGTTTCTCCTCTGGCTCTGATGACAGCAAGGGCAGTAAGTGCAAGGAGTCAGCTAAATTCTGGCCCCTGCCCATGGAAATGTGCTACCACATAAAATCCAGGAGGCCAGGGTAAGGGGTAAGAAATCTTTGCCCAGGGGATTTCCTCAGATCTGTGGGGATCCAATGGTGCCATGACTGAGTCACCACTTAAAACAAATGCCACCATTGTTACTGTAGGATCATCATTTGTTGCATGGAACTGGCTGAAACAACTCCTTGCTGTTTATCTTCGTGGGCTTATGGAAGTGTACATGTTGGTCCTTTCATGAGATCAGGCTTCTGCTCCAAGGTGTGTGACCCATCTGCAAGCTGGAGCTGCATGAGCATTTTTTAAAGGAAGGGATGAAAACCCCTGTGCTGGGCACAATGGTGCTTTGGCTCAGTGTGGAGGCTTCCTCGGGGCATCTACGCGCTCCATGGCTCTGTTATTCCACAAACCCGTACCAAAATGAGAGACTTCTCTCTGCGAGCCCTAACCTGTCTCCAGGGAAAACCACAGCCACCACCAAATTCCCCTGTCTGGAGGAGCTCAGTGAAGGCAGCTGCAGCAAGACATGACCTTTCTTCCCTCCTGTAATGGTCATTCCTTCCTGTGAGCTGCCAGCCTCAGCTTGCCTGGTCAAGGCGCTGGGCTATTGCTTGTCTGCCTTGTTTCTTCATCTGGCTGTTGTCAAAGGCAAGTCTGCTTCCTGGGTGGAGCTGATAGATGCAAGGGAGGGCTTGAACTTGGTTTGCTTCTGGCAGCCGGCACTCGCACTAATGTTTGTGATGGCTCATTAGTCATTTATGAAGTGCACCCAGGCACCTGAAAGTCTTCCTGGGCATGTGGGGAGAGTGAGTGAGCCCATTTTATAAGGGGTTGGGCAGAAAGTTGTTTGCTTCATAGCTAGGAAAGGAGCCCAGAGTAGATGATGTGGTTTCTGGCTGTACTTCCACCAGTCTGTTTTGGTGCCCCAGCTGCCCAGCATGGTTGCTTACTCTACCACCTGGTTGCTTGGGCAAGCTGGGCCTGAATGGATGGGAGAAGTGGCCTGAGTGGTGCAGGATAGTCCTTCATGCGGAGCAGGATGCTGTTGACTTGGTCATTACCAATAACTGAGTGCTCCCTGGCAGACTAACAGACTTACCACGTGAATGAGTTTGCATAGAGATGCAGTCATCTCTTTACCAGTAGGCAGAAGTCATGCTGACAGCTCTGAATGTGTGAGAGAGGGAGGAGAGAACACTGCCACGGGCACAGCCCTTTCAGAAAGTCCATGCCATGGAATAGCAGAGATCATATGGAGTGGGTTTCCATGCAAGGCATCAGGTTTTCTCTCCCTTAATCTGCAGCCTTAACCTGGGAGAAAATGTCCTCCCCTTCCTCCACTGAGGAAGACGGAAAGGATAAATAAGCACACAGTCAGCCAAACCCCTGTCCTTCTCTCTGCAGTCCTGACTGTGTTTCCCTTAACTTTCAGCTTCAAGGTTACCCAGGAAAGCATTCCTGGGGTCTGTGGAGAAAAGACAAGGGGAGGAAAGGCAAAGAGGTTTCCTGAAACCAAAGGCTCGAGGGGGGACATGTTAAGAGGCGTGGATCGATAGCTGAGTTTTCAAGAGCCGACAGACTCCCTGGATCAGCGATAATAGAGGGGTGAGCTCATTGCTAATAACATTGGAGAGTGTGAGAGCCAAGGGCAGCCTGTTCGTGTCAGAGGAAGGCTTGATACTGTTTCTGTGACTCTATCAACAGCACTGCCTGGCGCAGCAAGCGCCAGGAGCATCCTTTTTCATTACTTATTTGTGCATGGACTGGGTTTATTTTGGTGAGGAACGGTATCAAGGCTTGGTCTTTGGCTGCGTGCTGTCATGCACAGTGAAGCTGGCAAAACTGCAGAGGCTATCTGAGCTAGATGACTCCTTGCAGTAACCTGGGTTACCTTGCTGGCAGCATCCCCTTTAATCCGCTTTGATATAAAAATACCCCAAAGGGGGATTATTCCCTTGCCCAAGGGGGTTATTACTCTTCCTAAGGGATCTCCATACTCTCACTGTTCTGCCAGGCATTTGATCACCTGGTTTTGAAAAGCTGCAAGGTGCACACCCGTGGGATTGGGGCGAAACCAGTTACCATCAAGAGTCTGTGCCCAAGGCCTATTGCAGGAAGCATCTAAGCCTCAGCTATTTCTGTTTGCTGCCAGCCCTTGCTTTATCTGGCAGGGTTTGTCCCCCCTGTGCCAGCCTTGCACCCAGTGCTGCAGCATGGGGAGCTGGGGAAGTGTAGTGAATAGAATTTGCAGAGGAATACTGAATTTTCCTTTTTTTTCCTCAGATTCCCACAGCTAAGCCAAATCATCAGAGCTTAAAGCATTTTAGGAACCCTATGTGGCCCAGAGGACTAATTATGAAGCCAAGGGAGAAGAGGGGAAGTCAGAAAGTTCAGTCATCCTAATGCATCCCAAATATGCTGGCCCAGGGACATGATGGCCTCACCTACTGCCACCACGAGTGCTTCTTAATCAGCCAGTGCCTTCACTTTGATGGAAATTGCTCTTCTCCTGTCTCTAACTTGACTGTACTGTCTGTGCTCCCCTCTCAGCATGGTGCCAGAACTGAACCCACAGCTCTTTGGGCTCACCCTGCAGCAGGGGTAAGTGGCACAGAGTCCTGGGCTCCTGGGCATTGTCTCAGGTGCTGGATAACCAAAATATCCTGGTCTTCTGCAACAGTCTGTCCCAGAGGTTTGTAGCAAGTGAGAGGCAGATGTGCCAGGTACTTACAGGGAGCATCTCCTGCATGTCCTGGCTCTTGTCTCTAACAAGCAGCCTGTGCAGCAATTAACAGTGCAGGGAGAGGCAGCCCTGCAGCACTTTGACTTTATGATGTACTTTTGCTTGGCATCAGCAAGGTCTGAGGAATGTCTCTGGTGGAGGAAGGTTAATATTCCCTGGCTGGAGACAAGGCAGTCTGGCCCTTGCTCAGGGCACCACCAAGTCTGCTGAGCAACACTGTGTGGAGGCTCCCGTGGCCCTAATGCAGACTCTTCGTCACTGCACTGTGCCCAGGGGATGCTGAGGCAAAGCTGAAGCCAAGCCTTAAGCCAGGCTGAAGGAAGCAGCATTCCTGCACACCCTGAAATGACCGGTTCAGCCAGAGAGGGCTCTTGCCGAGTTTCTCACAGCTCCTGATGCTAGAGACCGCATAAGTGGGTCACATATGGGATGCACAGTCCAGAAGGCAGTGGTGACTTGTCACTGACCACTCATGCTGATGAAGAGGACAGGCTGGGATGTTGGTAAGAGAGTTTTGTGTCAAGGGAGATTTTGTGTCTTCTGTGTCACAGAGAAGGATGTCCTATAAGTGGAAGGGACTGTAGCATCTCGTACAGCCACCTGGCAGAAGCCTAACACTTGCCCGAGCCCAGCCTAAACCCAGTCCTCAATGGCTTTAGAGATGTGTAAAGCTTCACATGGTTCAGTTGAATGAAGCAGGACAGATGTGGCTGTTAGGAACACACAGCGCCTTTTCCTTCCTCAGTACCTTTCATAGCTGGTGTTCTGGAGATGAGAGGGGAGCTGCAAACCATGGACACCTGAGCTGCCGTGTCCTCAGCCAGGAGGGCAGGTTGCTTGCAGAGACACTGAACCAGTGTGGCCTTGTTCTTTTGCAGTAATTTGCACCTGTAGAGTGCAAATAATTTCAACTCTGAAACACAGAGATAGGCACCTGCTCTTCTTCATGTCATGCAGCCTGGTGGGTCCACAGACAGGCTGGTGGCTCCTGTCCCACCACTGACTATTGCCTTGCAGACTGCTATGCCCTCCAGACTTCTGTCCTGCATCTGTGCAAGACATGAGTAACTGCTCATTTTCCTCCCTTCCTCTTCCTCCTCGTCTTCCTTGTACCAAACACCCGCAGTGGTGCTTCAGCACACTTACAAAATGGGTATTTGTCTGGCACTGAGTATCACCGTGAGCATTCCTGAAGGACATGACATGAGGTTAAACTTCCTTTCCCCCTTCCCGTCTCCTGATGTTGCTTAGGCAGTTTTTCTACGGCTTAAATAGCTCCTGAGCCATCGGGAGCTGCCACTAGAGGTTGCTCACATACCTCACTGAACGCTGCGTGCTGCCCGGGCTGCGGGGCTTTGCAGAGCCAGGGCCCGGCTTTTGCTCAAGATCCATCTCAAGGACTTCCCTCCAACCCTGCTCAGAGGCCGGCTTTGAGGCAGATGCCAGGGAAAGTTGTTCCATGAAGTTCTGGTTTGGGCCACCAATGGCCCATTACATCCTCTGGTGTGGCCTGGCTTTGCTGTGCCTTTGGCAGTGTGATGGATGCCACGGGGCAGCAGTGAGGTTTGTGAGATGGAAGAAAGCTTGGCAGGTTGGTCCTGCTTTCCTAAAGCATCATGTCCAGCCAGATGGCCCCATGGGTTGATGCTGACAGGAGGTCACTGGGGTGGAGGAAGCACACGAATACGTGTTTACTGGAGCATGTGGAGGCTTCATTTCCAGCCCACAGGTGGATGTCCAGGCTTCTGCTTCCCTCTATCCTGCATCCTTGACTGCTGTTACCCTGGCTGAGCTCAATGCTGCAGAGCTGGAGACACCATCTCTTCTGAGGCACGAAACCCCAGCTCTTCTGTGCAGTGCTTTGCAGAGGAGCACTGGGGGTCTGCTCATCCCAGATGCATGAAAAGGCTTCCTTTGTGTTAGCAGCTCAGGATCAGGCCTTTAGCATCTCTTACAGAGACCCAGAGCAGGGTGGTGTTGAGAAGCACCACAGTCACAGCCCAAATCCAGACCAACTGCCCCCTTCCATGCAGGGTAGAATTATTTGCACCCAATGCATATCTCTGCAAACCAGACAAACTAGACCTAACTTGAGGTACACCATGCGTGCTCCATCACAGCTGGCATCCCAGCATACATCCTCCAACTCTGCTGATGGCACCATGGTTGCCATATCCTGTGCATTCTGCCACAGTGTTGTGGCAGGCGAAGGAGTTGTGTCCTCCCCCAGCAGTGGAAGCACTGGCATGTCAGCTCCTTGCAGACACAGATGTGCACAGACCAGGATGCAGCTCTGTCCCCAGGAGCAGCTGGCTGTGACTCAGAAAGTGCCTTCAGGGAAGCAAACCAGAATGGGAAGAAGCTGCCTTTTGTTGTTTGGAAATGGAGTGGCTTTTTGACATGAAGGCATGTTTAAATTCACCAAGGTGCTTTGCAGACACAGCAGCACCCACTGCAGGGGCAATGAGACATCCTGCAGAGAGAAAGGAGGGTTGCAATTAATGTGGGCTGTGAGCGAGATGGGAGCAGCTGGGTCATGCCATGGGCATCTGAGGGGCCAGCTGGATTTTGGCACAGCCAGATCTGCCCTGGCATGCGACATGCATTGTTTCTGGAGGAGAGGATTTTTGTTTGCATGCTTACCCTGGTGCCATGAAATGCAATTCTGGGTCATTTTCCTTTCCCTGCTCCTGCTCACACAGTTCCCTTTTGGCAGGGCAGTGAGCAGGAGCAGTACTGAGGGCCTGCCAGCCTGATCGATGGGGGTTGCAGCATTTTGGGTCAGAGCACACATGTTTAGTGGTAAATCCACAGCAGGATAATTACCTCTCTTTGTAGATGGCAGCTTTATTAAAAAGAAATAAATAAGACATCTTTAAAGGAAAGTCGAGTGAGAGACACATACCCCATCCTTGGGGCGACACAGACAGATGAGTAATGGGGCCCTTTGAGTAAGTGCCTGCCTGGCCAGCTCTGAGTCACTAAGCAAACAGCACCAGACTGGAGCCAGTGGCAGGGCTATTCTTAGCCACTTGCAGGTCAGGAGATACTGCTGAGGGTGAGGAGGCAAGTTAAGGGGTGTTAGTGGGGGAAAACATTACCTTTCAGTCTAAAAGCCCTTGAAGCCAGCCTGAAGTTTGGCTGCAGTTACTCAGGCTGCTCCACATGGCTAATGTGAGGATGAGGAGGGTGGCTGCTGCCATGCCAGGGTGCAGGAGGGAAGGAAAAGGCACCCGGGTAGATGAGTGCTTCTCTGCTGTGCACACATCCCAGAAGGACCTGGAGGTTATCTGGTCCTGGGGCCAGTGGGTAGCACAGACAGAGCATTGCCCTCACCTGTGCCCCGACACATTCCCTCTTCCCACCCACCCCACAGGGTATCACTTTGAGCTTCTCAAGAGCGACCTCCTGTGAGTCAGCTTGGTGTCCCTGCTGTAGCCAGGGTTGCATCAGCAAGGATGGGAGGTGACAGAGGGGTGCTGCAAAGGCTTGGGCTGGGTTGCACTTGGACTCCTAAATAAAGCATCTCCAGTCATGTTGGCTCAAGTTGCTGGCTCAGCCCAGAAGCCTGGAAAACTAAATGACATCATCTGGGTCCACTCAGACACAGAGTGCACGGGTTTCAGCTGAAGAGTATGGCCAGGGAGTATTGCTGGTTTCAGGGAACACTCTAAAACTGCCCTTTCTCCCTGCAAAGGACCCAGACAGGCAGCTGACCCTATTTTGGCCTTCACTCTCACCTGGGGCATCCCAACCCAAGTCCAGGGCTGTGATTCCAGAAAGAGTGTCATGGGTGGGAATTTTGGGACTCACTGCAGTAGTACTCCAAACCAATATGCTCACGAGCCTTGCCTGCATCTGCTGCCACTGAGAGCAGGATATCTCACCAGCCTGTGAAGTGACATTGTGGAAAGGAACGTAAGCAGTGATACAAAGCATCTGCATCCTTCTGGCATTCTGTGGGTGAAGATCCTCAAGGGGCCCAGTATTACCCTATCAACTATGGAATTATAGCCTGGTGGTGTGGGAGTAGGATGGAGCCAGGGTCTCCCTCACACACTAGTTCAGCTCCTGCTCTCCCTTCCTGGGTGACCTCTTGCATTTTTGCTCTAGTTTTCCTATTTGCACAAGCTTGAGCGGGTAGGATTCTCTTCTGATGTCCAGAGCTCTCAGGATTTGGTAGAGCTGGTCTCCATCTACAGGGGTATATGGGAAGGAAAAATTAAGCCCAATAATAATAATTACTTTTCTCCTTCCCAAGAGTGTTGTAAGGATTATCTCATGTTTAGCAACCCCCCTGTAAGTGCTAAGCATTATTAATGTCTTGGATTGCTCCAGAAGCAAATGTGGCTTTCCAGGGAGTGACAGGGCTTTTCCATTCACTGGCGTGGAGACACACCAAAGTCATCATAGCCGAAGGTAAGTAACATCCTATTTCTGTTGGGCAGTGCCTGCAGGACAAAAAGCAGCCCTCACCTTGCTTTCCATCAGTACTGGAGGGGTAAAGCTCATCCCTTCTTGCATCAATGCACAACCAACAGGGCTCTGGAGGAACACTCATCTCATGGAGGGTCTCAGCGTGCCCTAATAAGGGCTCATCTCACCAGTGTGGAGAATGGCATCTCCCAGACATGCAGTGAAGTGGAGCTGTGCCAGGGGTTCTTCTAGGAGCAACAGGGTACACAGCTGCAACATTGCCTAAGGTGCACATAGGAGCTGGGGCCAGATCACACCTATGACATGGCTTTGGGTACAGGTTTGGGTGTCCTGGCTTCAGCAGGGGTGCATGGGAGGGTGTGTGTCAATTCATGCCCCTGGGTGCCCTCAGCATCCTGACAAACAGCATGTCTGAGCACCAGGAGTACTTAAACTCCTTCAAAGTGTGGAAAAGCAATGCACGTCACCTAATGCTGGAAAGCCTGCAGGAGATGACAAATTCTCTGTTCCAGGCTCCAGTGCTAGAAGGTCCTGAGTCCTCCCAGGAGAGGAAACCAGCTTGTGGCTGGCCCAGCCCCTGCCCAACCGCTATAGCAAATGTCCCTCCTGGGGACCCCCAGTCCTCTGGGCAGAGGTACAGGGGGTTGAGGCTCCTCTGGCACTGGACCCTGCCTCCCTGTCTTTCCAGCCCTGTGGAGACAGGGCTGATTTGCTGTGACCCCTTCTCCCTGTGCTGACTCAGCCATGGCCCCGCAGTGGGTGGCCACAGCCTGGGGTGGGACAGCGGGAAGGTAAAGGCAGTAGGGACTGGCAAGCTTTCAAAGAGGCCAAAAGCTAAATAAATAGCCAGCAGCCTATTTCAGTGGCTGCTATATTTAGCTCAAGGAACATTTATTTATAGGCTTGGCAGCCATTCTGAGTCAATAAAAGCCCAAGAGCTGGAAGAAGGACGTTCCTGGGTTTCTTGTTGCAGTAATGGTTTCTGCCATGCAAACCACGGGGAGTGAGAGGAGAGGCAGCCTCGGCACTGGAATAGGGGGAGGAAGCTGTGCTGGGTGCACACCCAGGGGTGCATTTGCCAGGGGATAGAGTCTCTGCATACTTGTAGCCCCAGCTAAGAGCAGACACCCTACAGCATCACCTGGGTCCTCTCCAGTCTCCTGGCCTAGAGGGAATTCCCCTCTAAAACACAACGGGATTTAGCTGTGGCCATGGAAGCAGTGACATGAGATGTCAGCCCTGGGAACTCTGCTGCAGCATCTTCCTCAGGGCAGCAGGTTTGGAAAAATGAAGCCAGGAGCAGGTAGATAGGAAGTGAGATGGGAACAGCACTCATATTTCTGTATTAAATAGTTTTCCCTTTCCACATCACACATGGCAACAAGTGGCTGAGAGAGGAAGTGTGCAAACAGCCCCTCTGAAGCTGCTAGTGAGGTCAGCTGTAGAAAGTGCCAAAGCTTCATGCTGGGCAGTGTAATTTCTACCCCAGAAGCAGATGATGGCAGTAATTCTAAGAGGCTTTACAAAAGACACTGCAATTGCAGCTGGATGAGGGGAGTGGATTTATGAAAGACCAGGGTATTTAGCCCAGCCTATGGAAACAGCCATGGGGATGGATGTCCCTTCTGCATTTAAGTCAATAAGTGCTGTGGCTTTCTGGAGCCAGAACTGCAGGGAGCCTGCTCATGCCTTCTCCTCCCTCCAAAGCAAACCTGCTGCAGGGGAGAGCAGAGAAATGCTTCCACCAGCTTCTGCTAGAGCACAGCCAAGCCAAAATGGGGCCACTTGGTCAGGTCAGTGACCACCGTTTGCTCCCAAGCATAGCACAGTTGCTGCCATGAGGAGGAGGTGACAACTCAGCCAGCTGCCGGGAGACCAGGGGATGTATATAGGGTTTACCTGCAGTGCACAGCAAGTGTGTGGCTATATGCTGCCTCCATGGCAGGAGGAGGTGGGAGAAAAGCATAGCTGGGATGCAAAAAAAAAAAAAAAAACAACCAGAAACCCCTCAGAATGTGTTTCAATGCAGACACTCCATGCCTTTGTGGTCTTTAGCTGGCAATCTGTACTATCCTCTACACTTGGATATACCCATCTGGAGCAAGACCTGGCCAGTTCTTTAACTAGAAAGGGGCTGCTCAGCTGCCTGCCTACTGCTTCAGAGCCACAAGTTACACATGGGACAATCAGAAACCCCTAGAGGCCCATGGATGCCTCAATTAATTTTTATTCCTCTACTTTCTCAGCCACAAGTCTTATTTCTGCTTTGAACTTGTCCAGCTGCAGCTTCAAGCTGTTGGTTCCTATAGATAGACATGGGTCTGTCTGTGTGTCTAACTCTCCACTGGCTTCAGCCTCCACTGATGCAGCCAAAGATCCATTGCCCCCCACCAATGCCCCAAGAGGACCCTCCAGCCCCACCGTGAGAAGACCTGGCCCTCAAAAACCAAGGCTGACACCAGCTGTTAAAACACCTATTTGGGTATTTATTACAACACATTGTTCCAAAATACAAAAGAAAGGAAAAGAAAGTAGAGGGTAGAAAAGCACTGCTGTTTACAGCCTCTGGTAATAAATAAATAAGGATGAAGAAGGGACAGGGTGTCTCCTTGGGTCCAATACTGGCACTGGCCAAACAGGCAGCGAGGAAGGGAGGGTGGTAGGGCTAGTAGCCAGAGCCTCTTTTCCCTGCTCAGGAGTCCCCAGGTACACCAGGGTGGGTGCAGAGTCCCTCCCTGTGTTGTGCTTGCTGAGAAAGGCCTGATCCTGCAGGGATGGGGGTGGAAGCTGAGGAGACTCAGCCCTGATGTGGTTGGGACCTGCCTGCTCCCTCCCTGTCCACGGCTGCCCGAAGGCAGGTGAGGTAGGAAGGGTGATGCCAGAGCAGGACCCCAGTGAGGGTCTGCCAAGGTCTCCCAAGAGAGGGTGGAGACCTGAGCTATTTGCTCTCTTGCATGGTCTCAGAGCAATCTCGGAAATGAGTTCAGCACAGCATGATGAGAAGGACCCCAACCACAGTGAAGCAAAGTCATGACAGAGACAAGAGACCATGCCCAGGCCACTGAGAGAAGGGTGGTGTTAAACCCTGCAAATTAAAATAACTTTTCAAGGGGCTGGTGCAGTATGGAGAATGTTTCATACCACAGTGCAGACAGGGTTCCCTTTCCCTTCCCCTAATGTCTCCTCCTTCACCTTACAGTCGTCTGGGAACCTCCAGGTTGTACAAGGATCCCAGGCGATGGGTGTGACAAAACATCACTGGACTCTGCCCGTTCACAACACCCTGATTTATCAGTGTTAGATAAAGACCATATCCAGCCCCATTTTGGGAGCCATTCCCAGCCCCTTTCTGAATCCCTCCAGGTGCTAGAGGCCACTCACATTTCTCCTTGCTCCTCTGCCATCGATCTTGTTCTTACACTGTCTACGTGTCCTCCCAAGGCTGTGCTGTCCCCGGGCAGGGGGAACTCACTGACATGAGGAGGACACTCAAGCCAAGAAAGCCCAGGGCACCTGGCTAAAATGGAGTAGCCAGTGCATGGACTTAGTTGTGTGTGGGGAGCTTTGCAAACCAGCTGCTACAGCAGAGCAAGAAGGCCCTGCAGGTGAAGAGGCAGCCTGTAGGTGCAGCCAGCTGGAGAAGGTGAGAGGACTATGACCTGGAGAGAGCTAATTCCATGAGCTGGATGCCTGGCCAATGCTCATTCTGAAGCTATTACAAAAGCTTTAAGCTTTTGCCATTTCATCCTCCGTTCTTGGTGCCAGTGGGCTCCTGCCTTTTGCAAACTTAAGCAGGCACCTGTACAGGGGAGAGGAGCAGCAGGAGGGGAAGGGAAGAGTTAAGAAAATTGATCTGCCCAGGGTTTGGATGTCTTTATACCCTTAGGAAGCACCACCCTCAAGCTCTTCTGACAAGGGTTTGCCTCCTGGGGTTTGGGACAGCCGAGAGCAGGAGTGCAGCCCCAGCTGGGCTGCGGGGAGCAGAAAGAAGGTATGGTGGGGCCTTGCGTTTATTCACAACAGAGAAACAAAGAGCAACATACAAAGAGTAAGAAGCAAAAAGGTACAGAATCATAACCATAATAATAATAATAATAAATACTCAAATCTATCATTCATAGATTGCAATGACAACACTGATAGCTTATTATCATTAGTATTAAGGATGGGAAGGGGAAGAGGACAGCAGGAGAGGGTTCTGGGGGGCATTGTCTCCTAAGGGGCAGATGTGACGGGGATGGACATCCAAAGAAACAAGAAGACGAAGAGAAGGGCCAGGAAGGCAGCAGGTCATGAGGACGTTGCCGCCAAGGCTGGGGGTGAGCCTGCTCCAACCCAAGCCTCTGGCTCAGTCTTGCCAACCTGATTGCTGCCCTCTTGCCGGCTTCACTCAGCTCCCTGAGAGGTAGCTGGGAAGGATGTGGGTGGAGGGCTCAGCCCCACGGACATGCAGGGGCTGGAGAAAAGGTTGCAATGTCCCTGCTAGCATGAAGGAAACGTGTAGTTTGTTCCATCCTTCATGTAGTGGAAAGCTCAACCACTACCACTGCTGTGGCCACTGGGCACTCAACAGCTTTGTTGGTTCTTCCCTTGCAAGGAGAGACCTTTCTTCTCCTCTGCTCACACTTCTGCCACTGTGGAACCCTACAGATAAATGCACCTTCATCAGATTAGGTTGGAAAGGTGGCTTTTGGTTCCAGTGAGGCTTTAGATTGGGTTGTCTGGCTTGTGAGAGCCCATAGAAAGTCTTGGCTGACAGATGACGGGAAAAGCTACAAGCTGCACATCCATCCTCATGATAACTCACAATCTGATTCATTGAAAAAGTGGTCTGATTTTAAAAAAAAATTAGGACTTGATTTAAAAAAGTATCATTTCAGTTAATTGTAAGCCACTTGGTGACCCTGATGGCTTTGGGTCAGCACTGCCAGTAGACACTTAGGCAGGGCTGCTCTATCAAAGCATATTTTCTGGATGTAGTCTTAAGATATTGCACATAAGAGTGCCTAAACCCTCAAACGTGGCTGAGGAGCATCCAGGGAATGGCATAGTGGAGGTAACAAAAAGCAAACTATTTATTTGCCTCTTTGCAGACATTTAGAGTCTCATATATAACAAGTGCCCTTTCCTTCCTGACTTACTCCAGCTGCTTTTTTGCATTCATAATGCACCATGTCAGCTAACGAAATGAATTACAGGAGAGCTTGATGGTGCCTCAGCTCATCTCCCCACCTGGCTGTGCCAACCTGATGTCCTCTTTTTATTAAATTCCTTGGGAAGTCACCTAGCCCCCTCTCCATTGCCCAAAGCTACACCCAACCAGCTCCTGCCAGCAACATGTCTGACCTGAGCTCAGTTGATCCATGCTGGCACCAGCCCTGGAAGACTACAGGAAGGGCAGGAACTGAGCAATGCAGAGCAGAGATCAGCAGGGGATGATCCCTGGCATGCCTGGGAAGAGGTGCCACTGCTGTGGGCAGCAGGAAGGGAAGGGAGATCAGTAGCACTCCTTGGGCAGGAAGCAGGCAGCACTAACCCTGGGCTCAGGTGGTTTACTGAGGGGAGAATGAAGCCTCTTTCCCTTCCTCCTTGGACTTCACATCGAAGCCTCCTTGAGACCCTGCTGCAAGTGCAGCTCTTGAATAGCTGCCTGGCTCACGGGATGGACCCAAGTGCTTATTGGAACCTGAAAAGGGAGCTTAGATAATTATGACATCGTCCTTTCATGGCCAGAAGAGAGAAATGTTCAGCTTGGCAAGACTGAGCTGGTTTGAGGTGGTTGGTGGAGGCAATGATGAGAGTGGTGGTGAGCCTTTGAGGGATGGCTGTGAGATCCCTTGCCACATCAAAAGTGATGTGGGAAAAGAAGTAGGTGGTCACTGGCTCTCCAGCCAGACTCGTCCCTCCCTGACACACCTCGGGGAACCAGGCAGGAGCACATGGTGGTCCCCAGCATCTCACCAAATGGCCCCATGGAAAATAAGATAAACTAAAGCCAGCCTGCAGAAAGCAAGGAGCCTCTGGGGAGGCCTCAGCCATGGACACAGAGGTGATTGGGAAGTAAACCAGCTGAAGCAAGCAGCCCCTCCTCGCATGATTGCAACTCCTCACGCCTCTGCTTTGTGTTCAGTTTTAAACCTGAGATCGTTTGGTTTTGTCATGTGTAGTTTGATTTAATGATAGAAATGAACAACAAGAGGAGGAACAAGGGAAAGAGAGAAACCATGTGGACCCAGAAAAGAGAAAAACAACACTCCAAGGATGACACAGGACAAAGACATGCACGAACAGAGACCCCTGAGGTATTAGCTTTGCAAACTAGTGTGAGACAAGGGAGAAAGCAAAGACAGCCACAGGGAGAGATGTGCTTTGCAGCAGAGGCAGTTTAGTGCCTACAGCTCCAGAAAGCAGTTTCTCACAAGCCTACACTGGAGTTTAGGAGCAAGAGCTTGGCTCCCTACCAGGATGGGTTAAGCAGCTAAACAGCTCTGAAAGTAAGTCAGTTGTGCCCCCCATGTACTTGCAGAGCTTCAGGTCTGGCTGGCTTACCACCTGCTGAAAAGAGGGGAGCCAGCCTGGAGGGGAACAGGGCTGGGGGAGTTCCAGCACCTGCAAATACACACCCCATGAGTTTCTTGGATGTGAAGCAAAGGATGTGGGAAGCCTGAAAACCCCCCACCCCAAATGGAAAATGGTGCCCGTAGCTCCCAAGCAAGGTAGTTGAAGTAAGGGGAAACAAGGGGCTGGGGCAGGCAGGCAAGACACCCCCCAACAAGAAATCCCAACTACCATCAGCCTCCCCTGCCTGCCTCCGCTGCGGCAGCCTCTGATGCCTTCCCCTTCCTTGCACAGCTGGAGGTGATACCCAAGACCTTTCCCTCCCCTTTGGGTGACTCCCTCCTCACCATCTCCAGTGAGGATGAACAGCCCAATGGAGGGGGACATGGCTGGGATGGAGGGGCAGCGAGGACTGGGAGGATGACTGGGCTGGGGGTGATGGCCAGGATGGGGATAAGGAGAGGCAGAGACCAAGGGGTGAAGAAGAGGCAGCAGCTTCCAGAAGAGTTTTCTGGCTCAGTTTGTGTTGTAAGAAGGTTTTATGGTTTCCTCCTTCACTTGTTTGTTTCTAGAAAAAGTGCCCAGAAGAGTCTCCTGTCCCCCTGTTGGTCTGCCCAGAGGGAATGGGAGGAAGATCTTTGTTGTCGACATGAGCTATAGAAGGAGCCACAGGCCTCAGATATTGCTTAGGAACTCGTATTTCAGATTTAAATACCATACACAGTAAAAACAGAGCTGAAAGTACCGCCCCACATTGTCTGCAAATCATTGCCAGAATGAACAGTTTCAATAAATTAAAAACAAAACAAAAAAATTGAAATATTATTTACGTCTTAATAAAAATCCCAGTAAAACCATTTACCTTTTCCTTTGTGTGTGTTTTCAGGTTGGTTTTCTTTTTCTTTATATTATATATAATATATATTTATATATGTATAGGGCTGCTCCAGTGCAGCATTTTTAGGATACTTAGCCAGAGAAACATGGGGAGCATGCTCAGTGCACCGGAGTGCAGGGAAGGGGCAGATGTGGTCCCCTCCACAGGTGCTGTGCCCCATCTCTGCAGCCAGAATTGTGACCCCTGCCCCTTCCCGCTCCGATTTTACGCCCAAATTTTGAGCGTGGGTCTCTGAGAGAGGGGAACCCGTGGGGATGGAGGGGAAGGACCAGGGTGGGTGCAGGACAGACACTAAGCATCCTCCGCTATGTTTCCTGACTCTCCAAAGACACATTCGCCTTTGTTTCGGTCTCAGCGCGTGTGCTCCCGAAAATGCACACGTGGGTATAAATACTGCCCTCCCCCCCCCCCCCCCGGGTCCCTGTCCCCTTCCCTCTCTCCCCAGCTTAAATATCCCCCCACCCGGCCCCCATCCCGCATCTCCAGGCGCTCTCGGTGTGTGTCAGGACACCTCGATGATCTCCATGCTGCCCGAAAAGCTGGACTGTTTGCTGATTTTGCCCAGCTCCTCTCGGGCCCTGCCCTCGGACATGGTCTCCTCGAATTCCATCTGGCAGCTCCTCCGCTTGAACTGCTTCTCAGCACCGGCCTCCTCATGCCAGCTGTGCCGCCCGTCCCGCGGCTCAGCCCGCGCCTTGTCCCTCAATCTGATCTCACAGCCACCCGCCACCCCGCCGCAGCCGAAGGGCGGTGGATACGGGCCGGGGCCGGCGAACAGGCTCCCGCCGCTACTGCTGGTGCTGCCAGGGTCCATGCCGAAGAACCAGCCGGCCTCGCCGGTCGGGGTGCCGGGGGACTCCAGGTGCACCCCACCCCAGGCGCTGGTGGTGGTGCTGGGAGCGGGGGCCGGCTGGCTGAGCCGCGGGGGCAGCCCGTCCTCCGCACCGGGGCTCTTGCGGGCAGCGCAGGCGCCGCCGACGTTGAGGCTGAGCCCGTGCGCCGGTGAACCGGCGGTGTGCCGGTGCTTTCGCCGCTGCCGCACCTTGGCCTCCAGCAGGAGGTCCGGCCCGCTCGGCCGCTCGGGGCTGTCTGCCCCCGGGGAGAAGGGGCTGAGGCTGCCAGGGCCAGAGGGGCTGTCCAACTTGCAGAGTTTGGGGGCATCTCCAGGGCCTGGGGGTCCGGGGGGCTCCTGCCGCAGGCCTGGGGAATAGGCAGACTTGATGTCCAGGGAGAAGGAGCGTTTCAGGCGGTTAGTGTCCTGGATGCGCTCAGAGGAGAGGTGCAAGCCATTGAGCCCCTGCTGCAGGGTGGTGGGTGACAGGACCTTCGGGGTCCCGCCTTGCCGCTCGGGGTCACCATGGGGGGATGTTGAGCCAGTGCCTCTCGGCACCTCCTCGGCCTTCTCTGAGGTAGGTGGTGCAGGATGCCGGCTGCCCTCAGCCACCTCTGCTGGATCCTGCTGCACATCTCCCTCGCTCCGGTCACCCTTTGACTTCAGGGCCTTTAGGAGCTTCAGGCTCCTCTCGTACTCCAGGAGCTGGCCCAGGAAGTTGAAGTTGGGTGAGATGGATGGGCGACGGTCCTTAACGAACCTGCCAAGAGGCACAGAGAGCCCCAGTTGGTGTTTGCTCCCTCAACAGGTCACCCCTATTACTGCGGCCTCTTTGGGAAGAAGAGGCACCACCCAGCACCTTCTGAGCAGATCCTCCAAAGAAAGGGGTCTTGGAGAACCATGGGGCCTCAGGATGCCCCAGGGTAGAGCTGGGACTGCCTCCCCCCTCCTTTTTACCTCTCCCAACCATTCCTCATTGCATGCATTTTATGAAGGGAGGTTTGGTTTGGTTTTGCTGGGACTTGGCCAATGCAAGACAGAGTTTCAAGGAGCCCCCACCCTCTGCTCTGGGCTCAGCCTACTTTTCTTCCCAGCATTAGCCCCCAGGGAAAACTCACCTGTAAGCGTCATCTGATGACATACCCATGGTCTTCATGATGTAGGCAATGGCAATGGTGGCTGAGCGGGAGATCCCGGCCAAGCAGTGCACAATCACCTGGCAGCTGGACACCTTGGCCTTGTCTGGAGCATGGCAGAGGAAACAGAGAGAAAAGCATCGATGTGATCAGCAATGGTAAGAATCTAACATCCCTCCCCAACCCTCAATCCCTTTGCGTGAAAGGACAAGTGTTGTTGGAAGTAAGACCATGGAGGACAGGAGAGTCCAGGTTTTGGAGGCTGGTAACTGGAATGTCTGCAACCATTTTAACAAAAGCTCACCAATAAACTCAATGGACTTGTCCAGCCAGGGAAGCAGCTTCTCACAGTAGTTGTCATTGACAGGAATGCGCATGAAGTGACTATCACAGATGAAGTCTGGCTTGGGACAAGAGTTGCTGGCGTTGAGGACGTAGCTTATCCCATTCTGTGTCATCAAGTCCTAGTGGGAAAGAAGTGATCAAATGATCGGCTGAGTGCAGGCAGCACCGAGTGTGGGAGATCTGCCTTGGCATATACTCCCTGCCTTTTCCCATCCCAATACTTTCCCCTGTGGGTCTCCCATTGCCCATTTGACCTAACTGATGGTTGTATAGTAGAGTCTAGCTGAGAAGGTTGTGTCAATTTAGATGACACAGGTTCGAACCTCAGCAGATCTTTACTTTGGCCCAAGTAAAGGTAAGCAAAACAAAAGACACCTGGAAGGGGGTCCCAGAGGGGAAATACCAAGAACGCCAGTATGAAAGGAATAGAAAAAAAAAAAAAAAAAAAGAAAGAAAATCAGTGAAAATTGTGGACAAAAGTTTTGAAAGTATCAGCTGAGGGAGAGGAGGTATCTCATCAACAGAGCAGGGTGGTTCATTGGTAGCACCCTATGTTAACCAATGTCAACCAATGCCTGCTCCCACGCCGCTCAGAAATGCATTGGAGGTTCTCATAGATTTGTTAGGTGTTCACAGTTGTATCACCTGTACAACTGGCAGCAGGTCGCTTATAAATAATGGAGGAATATTTGAGCTGCTGGGTCTCAGTCCCTGATCACTATTCCAGGGAAGACCCAGAATTAAATGGGAGGAGAAAACATGTAGACAAAAGAGTCCTTCCACACATCAGAGTGCGTGGATCTGCCATGTGGGACCCCTCCTTTGCAATGTGCTGGAGAAAAGATACATCTCCCATCCATGGCCTCCACACGGGACCCTGCTCTGCTGCCTATGAATAGAGCATCTTCTGGCCACGTAGTGGGGATGCCAGAGAACAGAGCTCCAAAAGATGAACAAAACCCTCTGAGAAGTCAGGAAGGGAAGGAAACCATCAATTTCCCTGCCTGACATTGGCCTCTCAGGAGACCGCACTGGGATTTCAGCCTTGGCTCTCCAGCAGCTGATTCCTGCCCACCCCAGCAGGCTCTGCAGAGCCAGCCCAGATCCAGGGCTCACATTCTTGGCATTTTTCTCCTTCATTTCCTTTTACTCCCTGTATATAATTTCTCTCTCCCTCCTTTCTGTCTCTAACACACACACACACACAATTCCTGCATCATGGTGTGCCTCCCCTGTTGCCTTCCCTGGGTGAGAACACCTGGCTGGCTCCCTCCTGCCTGCAAGTAGGCAGATGCCCAGCATCATTTTACCTACAATTCTTCTTTCTTCTCACTGTTATTTTTCCTTCCCTGGTGAGACATTATAGCGCAGCCCTTCCAGCACCTTTAAAAGGGCACTGTCCCTCTTTTCTTCTCTCTTCCCACAGCAAAACTTTGCTTGTTTTGGGGCCTTCTGAACAAGCCCCTGCCCATGGCCAGAGTTTGCCCATCACCACATTGCTGCAGCTGAAGATTTTGACTACTCAATAAAAAATGACTTGTCCTGTAACTACTCTCCCCAGTTCTGCTGGGCTCTGCCTATGCAATCCCTGCCTTCAGTCTCTTGGTAGGTTCAGACCGACCATGCATGGTCCTTCCACCAGGTAGGAGAGGAGTCCTTAATGCTCTCACCCCTCTGCATGGCTGGCTGCCCTCCCAGATGGGACAGGGCAGATGTATTCCCTCAACAGGGCCATACCTTGTTCAGGACATCTTTCTGTGAGCCCAAGTAGAGATGTGGCAGGATGCGTGTGGGGCCAACATTGGCCACGGGCAAGCATGGCTGGGAGATGCTCATCGGCAGGATGGCAGCTGGCTTCCCCTCGCAGAGTCCCGGGAAGCAGGATGAGAAGGTAGCAAAGCCTCCTGTGGAGAAAATGGGGATATTGAGCTTGTAGCAGTGAAGCTGAGACCAAAAGTACCTGGCAATCCAAGGCCTGGGCTGAGAACAGAGCAGTGATAACCCTGCAACACTAAGAGCAGAGCCTTGAGGAGCAAAAGCCATAAGCCATCGCTCACCTGTGTAGACATGTTGTGACTACTCTGCCACACATATGAAGAAAGGAATGGAGACCCAGCTCTGATTTTTCCTGCTGCAGCTGGATATTAATGCACATGTGGTGCATCCATCACGCACCCTGCTCTTCACCCGATTCATTCAGACAACTGACAAGAAGAGAAAGACTTTTTCTTGGCTGCCTACTACTCTCAGGACAACCAGAGTTGCCAGGGCAGGATGACAACAAGCAAGCTCACTGAGGTGCAAAGCTCCCAGGGTTGGGAGGTCAGCCCAAGCCTTGCTGCAATGGCTACATTTACATACTGCGGTTTCTGAGAGACGCTCCCGCTGCCCAGCCTCGCCAAGCCCATGACTTCCACCACATCAGACTGGACCAGCACATCAGAACCTGCAGACCATTGCCTTTTTTTATGCTCTGACCTTACTGAATGTGACAGCAAACAGCGCCTGATTTACTGCACCAAGCTTCTGGGCAGTCATACTCAGCCTGAGTATCTCAAAGCCCAGTATTGAGAGAAAATCCCTAGCTGGGTCTGTGGTAGTTGGCATCTGGTAGCAAAAACTATTGCCATGATGTCTGGCACTGTCAAAAGCACAGTTTAACTGTGGATGAGTCTGCCTGAAAGCCAGTCCCCAACTCAGTTGAGAATATCACTGACTTGAGCATCAAGTGTTGCCCTGCCTGCAACTGCAAGCAGCTTGTGGAGGTGGAAGGCCCTCAGTGGTGTTGTTTGGTCTTATGTGGTTTTGTTAAGGCCATTGGTGATCCTGATTTGCTCTCACTCACTGATTCCGTTCTCCAGGGTAGAGCTGAGTCTGTTTAGTGATGGCCCAGCTTCACTCCCAGATTGGTCCAATGGAGAGTACCTTGGGTTATATTAGGCCAGTCTCCCTTAGGTTTTCCTACTCATGTGAGTGAGCAGATGCAGCTTGACATCACCCAAAAAGCAGAGAAGACTTTGGGTCTTGACTGCCTTTGACTGTCAGAGGGACCAGGATGCCCCTCTGAGATCCTTCTGAAAGCCCAAGCACCATGGGAATCCCTGGCCCATTTCTATAGCTAACAAGACTTTTTAATGAGCTTTTGGTGACAAACTTTCCATTCAGCCTCTCTCCCCTTTGAAAGCAGGGCAGCCTTGGCACATTCTCCAGTTATCTTCTCCAGCACCTTGCCAGCATTTCTGCTGATCCTCCTGGACCACCTTCCTGGCTACTGGTGTGGCATGATTGGTGCTGCAGACAACCCATCTCGCATGTCTGGGAGGTGAAGGTGATGGGTAAGCCAGAGCAGTGCACAAAATTGTGCTTACAGCACCTGAAAACATCCAAGGTCCTCCATCCCATCAGCTCCTGGTGTCAGCTCCCACTGGCCCAGGAGGGAGGTGTCCTTCAACCAACCTTTTTCCTCCCCTCTCTGTTTTCCTGGCAGGCAGCTAACACAGCTCTCAGCTTCCAAACCTGCCCAAGCCAGGAGGGGTAGAGTTAAAGCACCTTATCTTCTCCAGCACTTCCTTTTCTCTGGCTCCCACTGAAATGACATCACCTCTCAACTGGGATATTATATCAGAGCAAAAGCAAGAGGCCCAGCGCAGGTGCAGCACAGCTCCAGTTACTGCTTATCCCTGCCCTGTGTCCCCATTGCCAAGGAGCACAAATCACCAGCCACAGCCCTGCATGGACGCGTGTGACCTCCCTGTTTTGTTCCACACTTGAATGCATGCTGCTGATGCCTGGAGGATGCTCAAGCAGAGCTTCCTTCAGCTTCAGCACACAAGGTCTAGTGGGGCACAGGTTTAACCCCTGGACTCATCCAAAACAAAATGGGATTTTTTCTGAAGGAATACAGTGCATTTCTGAGGAGGAGGGTGCATGTGCGCCCAGCTCCAGGGATCAGCGCCTATTCGGTTCCCAAGTCCCCCTCCTCTCATGCTCGCTGTTCCATTCAAGAGCTGCCTGGGGCTGTGTACAGCTTTCTATCACTCTTTAAAAGCCGGGAGCGTGGGATGATCTCATAGCTAAAGCAGGTCAGGGCATGCCACTATCTCCCCCTTGCTGGCACTCGCCTGACAGCAGATCCTCTCCCAGCCCCGCCCGGGGAAATCCAGGCAGGAGCAGAGCGGGCTACAAAGCAGGTGGGGATGTTTGTAGAGAGTGGCAGCAGCATCTTCTGCTGCAGTGCCTGTCCCGGCATGCTGCCAGCAACCAGAGGATGCCAACACCTGAAATGATGCCCATTGCTTGCCCCACTTGTCCCAAGCAAAGCTTCTAGCCCGTGTCTGGAAGCCGAGGCATGCTCCCATCCTGCATGTCCTCATATCCCCCGTGCTTGCAGCTGCTGAGGGCAGCCTGGGCTCAGGGAAAACTCTAGAGATGGGTACCCAACACCATCCCAACCTTGAAGCAGCGCTCACCCCACCCCATGCTGGCTGCTCTAGCATGCCTTTCATTTTTAGAAAGCACAGCAGCTCTTCAAAACAATCCCAAAGGCAGTGAATGTCCCTGGCTGGGCTCCAGCTGATACCTGGGCTTTCCTCCCTCTATACCGCGGGCCATGGATCCCAGGTTTTGCTGGAAGAAAGCAGCAGAGCCCCACAGGGTGAGGAGACGGTGCAGCATGGGTCTTCCTTGTCTTCCCTCATTTATTCACAGTGCTGGTGCCAGGGGCACCATTTCTCATGGCATGTGGGGAATTAAGCCCAGGAAGGATTTGTATCTGATGTTGGTGGATGCTTGGGGCTCACCGGTTCCTTCTTGATGCTTCTGTCAAGCCTGGCAAGGGCTGCTCCCAGGCAGCATAGCCCAGTGTACTGCTCATGGCTGCAACACTCCTGAGGACTCTCAAAGCTATTCCTTTGGAAAACCTGGTGTCTTCCTGCCTCCTGCAATAACCTGAGGCAGAGGTGGGTCTCAGGAGAGGGGGAAAGTTTGGGCACAGGGAACCAGGCCAGAAGTGGGGACACCTTCACTGCTCCTGTTGAGGATGGAGGAAGGAAAAACCAAGAACCAGTATCATGGAGGTCTCTGGGAGGGCTGGGGGGTTAAAATCACTCCTCAACTTTGGAGGGTTCATTCATCAGTGCCCCCAGAGATATAAAAACCCTTAGTGGTGTCCAGCTCAAGGTGGGGCTGAAGGCAAACACAGCTTTCAGGAGGGAGGGAGAGCTGTCACCCTCCCCAGAGGAAACCAAGGCACAGGGTATTGCAACTTAGTGCCAGAGGAGTGCAAGAACTGAAACTTTGAAGAATAGCCTCTGCTGCCTTTGCTGTCACCTTCAGGTGGTCTCTGAGAACATCCAGCTCATGGCTGGGACACCGACAATATCTAGGCATCACCCATCTCCCGCAAGTTGCCCTCTTCCCTTCTCTGCTGAAGAAAGGCAGCAATGGTGGTGCAGGGAGGGTGACAAAGAAGGTCCTGGCTAGGGACAGGGATGTGGTATGGCATAATTTTCCTCCTGGTATTAAGCCCCAACTTTGGGGATTTACTATTCATTGAGCTGCACAGGATGTTAGAGGAGATGCTGCTGGGGATAAAAGGGAGTTGTAGGACACATTAAGAAGGGCAATCCCAGTTATCTGCTGCTCCCTGCATCAAGGCCATCTTCTGAGGCTAGAGGCATACAGTGGAAACAGGGAAACGATGGGGCTTGAAACCCTTCTCAAGTCTTGTTTTGACAACTGCAGACTGCCCATCCGTCTCCAGCCCCATGGTCTCACCTCCCTCAGAGTCCCTTCAAACAACCCAACAGCTCTTGCCTCTATCCTGTGCCCTGACAATTGCAAAAAGCTGCAAAAGCGCTGCCCAAGGCACCTGATTCACCTAAACATTTTCTTCAGGAGAGCCATTGAACACCACCAGCCCCATCAGTCTCCTAAATTCCCCCCCACTGCAAACATACTGAGCACCTGGGACATGTCCCATTTGCAGCCTTTCATGCGCATCATGGGGTAAATCCAACCAAAAGTCCCCCAGCAGGAAACAGCAAAGAAGAGGTGACATGTCACCCCACTGTGCCATCAGTCTGCGGCAATAAGGAACAAGCACAGCTGGAGCTGCAAACCTTCCCTGGGCCAGCAGCCACCACACCCCACCTCCTCACCCCCAGCTCTCACACCAGGAGCTGGCCGAGCTGGCAGCTGGGGGGTATTGAAGCCGTTTATAGCCCACCCTCAGTGCTCCTATAAATGAGTGTTAAAGAGCAGCAGCTGGAGCTGCTCAGGGGCTGATTCCCCATGCAGGTGCCGGAGCTTTTGCCGTAGCGCATGGCCTCACTGGTGGGTTTTGTGGCTGTGTTGCTGCTGGAGACCCTCAGCCTCACTAAAGCTCCTGGTAGCCCAGGGGTCTGTGCAGGGCTGAGCTCAGCCCAGCTCTCATTAAAATGCCTGTGGTGGCTGAGGGTGGCTGCCAGGGCGGCACGTGGCGAGGGGCAGTGGGGCATGCAAGCAAGCACGCGCCTCGGCTGCCGCAGGAGCAGCCGCCATGCCAGCGCTGCTGCCCCACAGCCGTGCCGGTGAGGGTGATGCCTGGGTGCCTCCCCCCCAGCCCCATGGGGACACATCTGTCCCCCACTATTAAACCACCTTGCTGAACTGAGGCACGGCAGGCGATGATGAAAGCCAGGGAGGCAAGCAAAACCACAGCCCTCGCCTGCAGTCTGCTCAGCCTTGGCAAGGCACAGAGCCTGAGCATTCAGCCAAGCATCTCTGAGGCAGGTTGAATTGAAGGAAAGCAAGTGGAGGGGCCAGGCACGCCACACGTCAACCCCCAGAGCCACTGGGAAAACCCCTCTTTGGGAAACGCCGTCTCCCTGGCTCTGGTGCTAGGTGGGAGCTAAGCCGGGCGGAGTGATGCAACACTACTCACTGCACCCCAGGAAGCTCCGGGCCTTTGTCAGCACTTCCCGCTGCCTGAGACGTTTCTGAGGTTTTCCCCCGCCTTCACCTTCGCTGTTCCCCTCCCGGCGCTGCAGCCTCCTTTGCTTTTCCCCGGTCCCACCTGCGATGCTTTCCCACCCTGTTAGGTGAAACCCCGGTGCTCCACAGTCTGGGCAACTCGCCTTCTCCTGGCTGATGCTCTTTTACTTCCACCCGTCTCAGCGCACTGGAGAGAGATGACCAGTGCTCCCCAATTCCCTGTCCCATCACACTCCCCTGCCCAGCCCCTGTGCTCTCCCCAGCCCGGGGTTTCACCCTCCCTTCAGTCGGTACCAAATTTCATCACCCCATTGCTGATTCCTATTTTTTTTTCCCTTTCGCGAGCAGCAGGGATGAGAAAGCCGATTAATCAGCCCTATTATGAATTCATGTGAATTCCCCGCTTTCCCAGTGGTCACCACAAACAGCCCCTACCCATCAGCTGCTACATCACCCCGCTGCCTCCCAACCTGCGCCAGTCCCCCCAAACCTCGCAGTCCCAACCCCCTCCCCCCATTGTTCCAAACGAGAGAAAAATGTCCTTAAAAAAAAAAAAAAGGAAAAAGAGGCATAAAAGAAGCCCTCCACCCACAGAGCCATGGGCACGATCCCCGAGCTTCTGGGCTTGATTTTTCTCTGGTGGCTGTGCCTGCCTTGGACCAGCCTGACTTGTTCTAAGTAAAGAAAAATGTGTCATTTCCAGGAGTGACTTATTACTAATGACACCATCACTGGGTTATGTGTTTCATGCCACAAAAACCTGTCAAGCACTTTTAGCAGGCTCCCATTTTAAGTGATGATGGAGGGGAAGTTTCTTGATTCAACCCTTTGGTAATCTAGGTCATTCCAGGCTCGGCATAATTTTAAGTTGCTCAGTTATTATCCCCTTCCTCCGCTTGCCCTTCACCCTGACACTGGCGAGTGAAAACACTGCAAACCTCTTTTCTTAACGAAATCCCCAGAAGATGGGCAGGCAGCAACGGCGCTAGTGAAACGAAATGGCTCCGTCGGGCAGCTGCCTAGTGCGGGCAGCAGCGCAGAGCTCTCCCAGCCCATCTCTCCCGGCATCCCGTCCTCGCCGTCCTCCCTGCCCGGGGCGCGGACGCCGTGACCCCTCCAAACCGGCGCTCGCGGGAGTGGAGATGCTGGCGGCAGAGCCTGCCCCGGCTCCCGCAGCCTTCCTCCTCCCTTCCTCCGTCCGCGCCCTCGCCAAGCTTGCCTGGATGGAGAAAGGCTCAGGGGACCCCGGAGCGGTCCCTCCAGCTCCCGGACAGGCAGCCCCTCCGGACAAGCACCAGGTGGGAAAGCTGCCTCACGTCCTGCTGCAGATGTCCCTGCCAGCTGCAGGCAGCCTCTCACCTGCCTGAAGGAGCTGCCCCCTCCGTGCAGCTCCTTTCCTGCTGTTGCCTCCAAGACCAGGCTAGCTGCCTCCGCAACCGCTCTCGCACACTGCCCGCGGCTGGGAGCTGGGGGTCGCTCCCGCTCCGCTCGCCGCATTCTCCCCGCTCTCCTCCATCTCCCCGCTCGCCAGCTGCCTGCGCTCTTTGTATCGCCAGCCATCGCGCTCCGCTCCCCGCCGGCCGCAACGATCTCCGTCCTCGAGCAAAGCAGGGATCAGGCGGAGCCGCCCCCTCTTCCCCCTCCGTCCCCATCGGAAGGAAAGGAGCCGTCCCGGCTGACAAACCTCTCATGTCCCTGCTCTCCTTCATCCTCCGCACCCTTATTTTCAGCTTCATCTGCCTCTCGCGCATGTCTGTCCAGAACTGGTCCTCGGAAGGAGCGATCATTACATCCACGGGCATCCAGGCAGCTGGGCTGCGGGGGCACCTCTTGCCTCAGCAAAACAACAGCTGGTGGGCAAACACAATGCTAAAAAAATCCCCCAAATGCCCCCCGCGGCAGAGCACCGCCGGCCCCGGCCCCAGCCTTCAGCCTGAGCAAATGAAAAACGTTAAAAGAACAAAAATAATAAACCCTAGCGGGGTGGGGGGCCCGGCGCATCCCCCTTTTCCCCGGCCGCCCTTCTCCTCGCCTCTCGCTCCCTGCGTGCGCGGCTCCCGCTCCAGCCGGAATGAGCTCAGCCCGTGAGCAACAGCTTCGCTGAGCCATCCATCCCTCCGCCGCCGCCGCGCTCGCAGCGCGCCCGTAGCGCGCTCATAGCTAACGGGTCAGGCATGCGGCCGCATTCCTTACTCAGCACACAGACACGCAGGAGAACGCCGGGCCTGACATATGCTTCACTCCCTGCTTAAAGGCGCAACCGCGATTTTTTCGCCCGCCCAAAGGCCCCCTCAGCCCCCCCGGAGAGAGCAGCAGTGGCAGGAGATGGATGGCTGCGCCACGCCGGATTTAGCCCAGCGGAGTTAATTTGGGGACAGGGCCTTGAAGGAAGGAAGTTAATGCCCACACCTCATTTTAGCACCAGCCAGAGCGATGTGTGATCAAATCCCTACAACAAAGGGGGATGCGGCACCATTCCCTATTCCTGCCTCCTGCCTGGTGCAGGCACTCCCCAGCTGCTCCCTGGGTCACGTTTAACTCTGAACTCCAGTTCTAGGAAGGACAATGATGTGATCTGTTTCCTGAGGGGGAAACTGAGGCACAAAAAGTTAAACAACTTATCCAGGGTTCTCTGCTGCAGGACAGAGCTGGGGACCAGAAAGCAGGTCCTTAACCACTAGTTCATCTTTCCTCTTGTGGCCTCCACTGAGAGCATCACTCAGGGGGGCTGCTCATCCTGGAATGGTTTCAAACAGCTGGAGGTGAATGCGCCTCAACAGCTGGTGGGGAAAGATGCTGGCACTGGGCTGCTCACACCTGCATGGCCAAGTCAGATGTAATTATCTGTCCGATCGCAGCAGAGCAGGACCCTAGTCTGAAGGAGATGCACCCTCCGCCAAAGCTTTCTCACATGCAAAGGTCCAGCAAGAGGGGTTATGCAGTAATGTGCTCTCTCAGTCCTGCTGCGATCTATCCATCAGTGGTGGCTTCTGAAGCAGGTGAGGACTTACGGGTTTTCTTCTTTACATTTGTCCTGGGGGAAAGAATTACTTGTTCCCCAGCTTCCCACCCGTGGGACTCCTTAATATGTCTTCACACAGCTCCTTACAAGTTTATTGGTCTGAGCCAAGGCCTCCAGAAAATCATTCAGGATTATAGTAAGCGCAGGAGCAGGGGGAGGAGGGGTGCATGTATTGTGCCTTTGAAAATCTGAAGCTTTATGGGCTGAAAAACCCCAGGCAGAGCCATATGTGAGTGACTTCAGTGTTTTTCCTTTGAATGACATCACATGAGATGAGGTCATTGGCATTAACTAAGTGCTCTACCCTCCCCCTCCCCACCCGAGTGGAGCCAGCCTCCTAATGAGCCTTGTTGTTGTAACAAATATGGTTTGATTATTATCAGATGTGGGTCAGAGGTTGGATAAAATTCAAAGCATGCTCCAACTAGGCTGGAAGAGAGAGAAGAGCAGCCTTCCCCCAAGAGCCATGCTTGGGAAGTGGCTCCCACGACAGCCTCTTAAGGGGGCTGTGGTCCACGACATCTGCAACCTCTGCCCCTGTGAGGAAGGGCACATGATGCTAGTGGCCAGTGCCAACAGCTTCCGGCAATGGAGATTCCTCCATCTCCTGCTCCTGTACCAGCGGTGCTCTCTACCCGTGCTGGAGGCAATTCTGCTCTGACCTATTCTGATGGCTGCAATGGAGTCAGTGTTGGGTTGTGCAAGGGCAGTGGCTGGTCAGCTGCTCTGTGCCAGCCAAGGGGGATGCTGCAGGAAGCACACAGTGAAGGAGGAGGTGTAATCACCAGTCTGCTCCGACTTGGAAGTGCACAAGCATGCATTTGCCTTCCCTCTCTGCCCTACGTTTCCCGACTCCCTCAGGCTTGTAAAAGCCCTCAACCCAAGTCATTTTGGTACTGACATGTTCCTTTAGGATGTGTTTGAACTGAGTTTTCAGTTTAGGGCTACTAGGAGCCCCAGCTAGTGAGCTGGGCGCAACACCATCAAGCAGCCCCTCACGCAGGAGGCTCACACCATGGTGTACCACATCTCTCTCGCCCTCAGCAAAAGGCAGCTGAACACAGGTAGTCAGCAATCCCCTTCCTACACCAGTGTGAGGTCCATGGGGATGCCGCCTACAGGCATAATTTCCCAGGCAGCATTCTCCTCCCTGCACCCTCCACATCTTCATCCTTTTGCCAGGACCAGGGCAGGGGTTGGGAGCTGGTGTTGGGGTGAGCTGGCAAGTAAAAGATGAAAGGCAATGTCCATAGAGTGGAAATACACCCCACATGTCAGTTGCTGCCTCTCAGCCCTTTTCCCCACATGTTCCTCCTGGCCAGGATGTCTCTCATCCTGTCTCCAGCCCCTGTTTAGGAGACAGAGGTACATGACCTAGGGAGAGATGCCAGCCTCACTGGCCCCACTTTACTCTCATTACCACAGCACTCACTGGGAAAACATCTGCTGCAGTGGGTCGGAGAGTCTCATGCAACCCACCTGCAGAGCAGGCACACAAGAAGCCTCTTTTCAGCGCCTATGTACCTACACCATGACAGTACCTATAGCCTGGCAGGAGCCCAGCGGGGCGGTGGTGTGCAGTTCCTCTCTCCACCCAGTGCCAGGACCTTGCAATAACTGCCAGAGCTGACCTTTTGCATAGGCCCAGGGAAAGGGGGAGGCAGATCAGAGGAGGCAGGTTTCTCAAAAGGAAGGAAACCATAACTGGCCAGCAGCTCCTGCCCGTTGGGATCTCTTACTGGGGAAGTTGCCTTCCTCCTGTCAGCTATCCGGAAATGAGAAACAAAATTACACGGCGGTTTTGTAAGTCTTGGCAACCAGAGCGCTGCTCTTCCCCGCGCCCCTTCTCTTCCATCCCTCCCTGCCTTCGCCCCTTTTGCTCGCCTTTTCTGGGTCTGATGGTAAAAAACGCAACTGGAGGGGGAGGGGAAGCTCTTTGAGGTAATTATAGAATCGGGAAAACAAGTTGTCTGACGACAGTGTTGCTAAACAGGGAGGTTTAGAGCACTGGTCTGGAATACAATCAGCTCGCACATACATGGCCTGGCTTAACCCCTGCCAGAGATGCAGCCGCTGGTCCCATGGGGCCAAAATCCTCCCAAGCATCTCCTGGTCATGGCAGAGGGTGGGAAGAGGGCACCTCACTCTGACACCACGCCTTGAGCCACGGAGACAGGGAGCACTCCCTAGGGCCACCGCTGGGCTGGGTGGCCAGGGTTGGATGCCAGCATGCACTGGATGGGGGCTGGAGGATGAGAAAATACAGCCCTGCTCTGGCCAAAGTGGTCCCAGATGGCTTTGCTGCAGGAAAGAAAGCAAGTGCTCAGTGCCACAGACCCAGGGATGCCTTGTGTCAGTGGGAGGGAGGTTTGGAGATTTACCTAAACCTCCAGGACTGTAAGAATCACAAAGCTCGGCATTACCATTTGATTTTTAAAGAAGTGCCACTCTCACTCTGCTGGTCATAGTGCCCTACCCCCAGCCCTCCAGACAGCCAAAAAGAAAGCATCATCACAGGTAATCCCCCTGTGCCTTGCAACCTGCAGCCTGAGAAAAGCCAGGCATAACCTCCACAGCACATCCTACCCTTCTTCCCTTCCTGAGCATCATGCAGGCAGTTAGTAAATGAAGAACAATCAGGATCCCCATTCACATTATTTGCACAGCTCATTCTTCAAAACTCTCAAATCTGGGTGAAGCAAGAAATTGAGAGTCCCATGTGAACACTCTGTCCCATCTCCTCCCACCCCTGTGCCTGCCTTGTTCATACCCACACTCCTATCAGCTGAGGGCATGTTTCAGTTCTTCATAGTACAGTATGGGATGGAGATGTCCACAGGCGGGCAGTGTTTTTTGTGGAAGGTTCAGAGGCAGTAATTAGACTTTAGAGAAAAACTTGTGGGTACATCTGATGGATTCATGCCAGTAAGTCCAAGTGGTCTTCAACACCATGAAGGTACCTGAATTAGCCCTAACGCTTGATTTATGTGTGCATATTCAGGCCGTGCACAAAATTCAGGGTCTGCTGGAGGCAGAGTCCACCAGCTTGAGCATCTTATACATGCTATGTCCCCAGGAGACATACTCATGTATGGAGGTTGTCAGATGAAATCATGATGCTGTCCAGACAGGGAGATGAGGAAAGTGACCATCAAATAACCAGCTACAGAGGGGTCCTACTTCCCCACTCCCATCAGACAGCTTCTCACTGATGACCAAAGTGTGGGTGCTATTTTCTTTCTTAGGTTTTAGATCTTTTTTTTCTTACATCAAGTTTGTAAAGATTCCTTGATCCTGGTTCTGGGGCCTGCAAAGCTTTTAGCTTCAGCATCAGCCAGGACAAGCTTTGCAGATGCATTTGTACTTTTGCTGCCTTTCAGATGCACAGTCTCCAGCCCCTGGGATTCTGCCTAAAAGCAAGCCTCCTCTGCTGTGCTCTGCCCTGCCCTGCCTATGTGCTGCTTTTGCACCTGCCTAGCTTGGCTTTTTTCATATATCTTCTCTTTTCCTCTAAACCAGCCCAGCCTAACATGTTCCAAGCAGAGCAGGCAGCAAGGGAGATGTGATGCTGGCACGTGGCTTCCCACTGACTTGACATGCAAAAGCATCACTGTATTTTCAACCAAGGATGAGCAAAGTGACCTTCATCTGCTCTAATGATTAACTTCTTTTTAGGACTGTCCCTATGAAAGAAAAAAAAAGAAAGAAGTGCTTTTTTTTTTTTTTTTTTTTATTAAAATCATTCGTCCCTGAGTCCTCATTTCTAAAATAATTCCAGCCAGTGCTGAACCCACTCATGCCTGGGCAGCCCAAGTGTCAGCTCCTGCAATGGAAATCCCCTTTCCTACTTTATTTTGTCTGCTCTCAAGACACCTCCCTTTGGTAGATTCCCTTGAAATCTCCCAGATCTCAGCCCTCTCCGGATCACCACTGCTGTAGAATTACAGCTCTCCCTGGCTGTGCTGGATGGCCAGGCTGGAGAAGGCCTGGGTAACGGCCAGCGCTGCCGAGGAGGATGGCGAGTGGAGGGCTGGGAGGGATTTCTCACTGATGATATTGTCACATTCTTTCCGAATCCTGGGAGTAAACAGACGCTCCAAATTTAGAAAGAACAGGACTGGAAAATTTAAACATTCCTTGAAGAATTGGTACAAGGGGGGGGTACAAGGGGCCTGAAGATGATCTCACACGCCCTCCCGAGCCAGAGGAAAAGCTCATGACTCGAGTTCAGAAAGCAAGTGAGGGGCCTGTTTCAGGTCAGAGAATGATATTGCAATGACAAAGCTCCCCTGGCGCATGAAACCACAATGTAAAGAGTCTCTGCTGTGCAAGGGGAGTCCCAAACCCAGCGGTCCAGGCTGCTGGTCACACTGCCACCCTGCTGTCCTCTCCAGGTGGCATGTGGCTTTGGGCACAGGAGAGGGGAGCCCAGCGCTCAGCCCAAGGACAGGATGGAGGATGGGTGCCTGAGCATCATCTGGAGGAGCATCCCAAGCCCTCAGCTGTCACTTTCAGCTGAATGAGAGTAAAGGAGGATCTCCCCACCCTCCAGTGCAGCTGGGCAAATAGAGAGGAGCCTGTGAAGCTCAGCACCCAGCAGCTCAGCACCATGCTTTGGCTCTGGCCGGGCTCCAATACAAAAGCTGGCATGCGGAAGCCATCAGGGAGCGATGGAGCCAGACCGCTGCTGTTGCTGCTGCTTCATAAACAGATAATGGCTGTTAATAAAATCCAAGCGGGAGTTTGGAAAGGGGAAGAAGGGGGGAAAAAGGCAAAATTAAAAAAAAAAAAAAAGAAAAAAGAAAAAAAAGGAGGAAAAAAAAGGCAAAAATAGCAGGGAAAAAAAAAAAAAAAGGAAAGGCAAAAAAGCAAGGGTTTGTGCTGAAGTAAACAAAGGTTAAAGAACAGTCAGGCTCCTGCAGGAATAGCAGAGCTGGGCTGGGAGGGAGGGGGCATTACGTAATGCAGGAAAAATGTTGGCTCCATTCAGTTTTCCACCACTTCATGTGATGTCAGGAAAACCATATAAATCAACAGTCTTTCTGCTCCCACGGATGGAGGGCAGCAAGCAGCACTATTTATACTTACACAATTAAAGAAAAGAAAAAAAAGGAAAAAAGAAGAGAGGCTGATGATTTCCAAGACTGGGAATAATTGACTCAGGTTCCTCCTTCCCAGCCTGCTGGAATCACTGCTTCTGAGCTGTTAACCCTTGAGGGGTCCCTGCCACTGCTCCTCATGCCTAGCTCCTCTGTTCTCACCCACCAGCCTCCACGAGCTGCTTCAAGAGTCTCAAGGATGATGGGCTGGGGATGAGCAGGAATGGCCGAGTAAGGCATTTGCATGAGATGAGGACTGTGAGGAATGGATGTGTGTCACTTTGCCTGGGTTGATGAGAGCTGAGGAGCATGGAGGGGCTGCATATGGCTGTCACATCAGACTGGGGACACTCAGGATGGGGTTCCCTGAGGTGTTGGCATCCATTTAGGGGCAGGCTGAGATTTCAGGATAGAACCCTAAAATTTCAGCAGCCCTTGCCAGCCAACTCCCCACTGGGGTCACAAGCCACCTCCAGGGAGGACACAGGCACTTCTTTTGGAACACAGGATGGGTTGGGGTGGGACAAGGTGCCTGAGCCTGGAGTGAGTAGACTGAGAGGTTAATCCCCACCAGGGAGAGGAGTCAGAATCAGACCCAGCCCAAATATCTTGCCCCAAAGCTCTCAAGTGCTGCAGAGCTGCCTCTGAAAGAACACGTCTGCTGCCCACAGCGCAGGCAGGAGGAAGCTGTGCCTGTCAGACAGCGTGCCCAGCCTTTCCTGGACGCTCTCTGCAACCACTTCCAGTCACCATTTCCATGTAAAACGCCACTGCCATAACCCAGTGTTCTATACTTCGGTTCCTGGGTTTTCCACCCACTGGTGGTCCATGTTCCACAGCAGGCTGTGGTCCTGCAGTACTTTTACTTAGGAAGGTGTAAGGTTTGCTCAGCACCCAGCACAGCCACACTCCTGCTTGGGTGTCTGGGCTTCTGCAGCACAGAGGGACGGAAACGGCTTCCCTGAAGACCGAGTAAGTGTGCCCAAGCAAGGTGCAGGTTTTCTCATGGAGGCTCAATGGATGTGATGCTGATGGCGAGGGGAGTGGCACACTGCTGATGCTCACCCAGCATGGGGCATACCATACATGCTGCTGGGGTGCACCAGCACTATGGGGGGCCCCCAAGCCTCCCCTTGCTTTCCTAGGGGGCAGAAAGCCCCCAGGCTTTCAGGGCCACCTCACCTAGCTCTATCCTTGCCTCAGGAGGACTTGGGGATGGGGGTTTGCAGCCAGCACACAGTGCTACCCCTTGCTCAGCTCTGGGAAAGTGGCAGCAGGTTGTGGGGTGCTGGGGTCATGCAAAGGCTGTTTCCTGACCTGTTCTTGTGACTAAGCAGATTGCCTTCCAGATGTGACTGAATCCAGCTTCTCTTTCTCTCACACCATGCACCAAGCCATACCCTTGTTTATGCCACAACAGCCTTGGAGCCAAAAGCACTGCTGCTGGGCCAGGCCAAGGGCTGCCATAGCAAGCTCATGGCAGCATCTTCCAGCATGGGCCTCAGCCAAGCTTCTGCAGCCTGGGCCATGTTAATCAGCTGTACTGTGATTTCATGTAGTCCCTGCTTGCTTTTGAAACCCTCAAAATGGGAGGTTTATACCACGATTTCTCTTCTCTGTTCTCCCCATCACAATGCAGCTGCTCTAATCCAGCAGCACTTACCCATGCCTTGCACAGGCAAGGTTCCTTGAACACCACTTGCTTGTACCACCTTCCAAGGGTCTATTACACTGCTGGATTGGCAGGATCAAGAGCTCCCTGCATTCTTGCAATGCCTTGGGGACATGGAGATCAGTACCCTCCATGTGAGCCCCAAAGCAGTACCCAATTGCCACAGGAAGAGGATGGGCTTGGGGAACAGAGGTGATCCCCATCTCTGCTTTTGGCAGTATCTAGGACCTTGGCTGAGCTCAGCAGGACCAAGGGGCAGTGCCTGCCCACCCCTCCACAGGCAGCAAGCTCAGAGGTGGGCAGCCAGCCAGGAAGATATCCTGGCCACGAGGAATTAAAGACAGCTTTAACTCTCTCTTCAGCAGCTCTCTGCCTTTCCCCTCCTCTCTGCTGAGTTGGAGTGTTTCACTCATCGGTTGTCTGCCTCCCATTTCACTATGCAGAAGGGCTGCAATTAGGGCAGCACATGTCTCCTGCTGCCTGTGTGCTCGCGCCTGAAAAGCACTATCGCCAGCAGACCTTGACTCACTCAGTGAAGACCCTCTGCCCCTGCCCTCCTTCCCATTCCCTCCTTCCCCTTCCCTCTCCCAGCACATCCACAGATTTCCTCTCCAGCCTTCCCTTTAACAGCAGCGAGAGTGAGCAGAACACCTGAACCAGGTCTGGCTCTTGGCACTCCGGTCAGGGATGAAGAAGTGTAACAATGGCAGAATGGATCTATGCCGTCGTGACCATCACATAGCCTCTTATTGCACTGCACCCTCGCTGGTGGGTACCACGGTGGGGAGCTAGACGGTGCAAGGAATGAATGCACAGGGAGGACCCAATGATGCTAGTGGGGTTGAGCCGCCTCGCTCTGCATGCAGGGCTGCCCTCCACCACAACAGTCACCGGTGGCCAGGAAAGCAGGTGCACATGGACATGTGTGGCCACAGCTCCGTAACTCCAAACTAAGGGCACGAGTGCCAGATGAAGTGGTAGCCCAGGGCTCCTACCTGTAAGGATGGAGACACTGTGGAAACAGCTGTCCAGCTTGCCCAGGAGGATGGAGAGGAAGCTGTCAGCAGCCAAGCCGGTCACATCCCGGGTGCTCTGGTCGTAGACCACCACGTCCTGGTGCTCCTCCGCCTCCACCTGCAGGGGAACAGTGAAAATAAGACATCAGAGAAACAGGCTGAGTACTGAGGGTGCTGCTGCCCACATCGCCATGGGAAGCAAGCTGAATTTAACAGTCACACCAGCAGAAGACCACAGCCCTATGTCATCTGAGCAAGGTGGCTTTTGATCACCACATGAAGGGTTCAGGCAGGCTGAGACTCTGCTTCATGGCTACAAGCAAGTGTGTCAGTACAGTTGCCTGATGGAGTAGCTTCACCGATGGCAAGAACTTTTGAGCAACCTAACCTGAAATGGTGTCACTCCTCCCCATTGCCCACCTTCAGCTTGCCATTACTTAAGTGCATCCCAGAAGTCACTGTGATTACTTCCACCACCTCCTCCCCACCCAACCTTTGCCCTCAGATACTCCTCTGCAGCCTGTCTGGTGTCATGAGGATTTTGGGGTGGTTCTGCAGACAGAGGTGCTCCTAACCCAGCCCTCATGCTGCAGCTGGAGCAAATGGAGCTCTTCAGGCCTCAGTCTGGAGACACTGTCCAGCACAGTGACACCTCTGAAGGTACTACCCCTTTGGAAGCTCAACCCACACCTGCAAATCACCCTTGAGGTAACAGAGCTCTTCTTTAGCTCAGTGGATGTTCAGGGGATGCTCTTTCTTCCTTTTGTAATGCATGGCAGGGCTTGTACACCTTAGAGATATGCTGGGGAAAGGGAAAGAAGCTCCTGGGCTGCTCTCATGTGACTTAACACACCACAAACAGCACCCAGTCCTATTGCCTGACGCTGCAGTCTCTGAGATAGCTGGGATGGTGGGGTACCCTGAAGGCATGCAGCTGTCGGCAGGCAGGAGTCCCCCAATGCATGGTGATGGCTAGATTGCAGCAAGAGCACTCAAAGTGCAGCCAACAATTCCTCCACCTACATGAAGGTCTGTGCATTAAAAGAAGGTAAAAATCCTCACATAGGCATGGCTCAGTGCATCTGCTGAATGCAGATGGCATATGCCTGCCTTCTGAGTGCCTGCCCTCCCAGGCGGCAGGGTAAGGCACATCCATCACACCGTGGGAGGAGGAGGCAGCAGCAGGCAGGGAAGCAAGGTCTGCACATCTAAGCTGCTCTCTTCTCCAGCTTGTGTTGGAGCTGCCCAATGCCCACACCTTGCCTGGCCCTCTACAAAATCTCCTTAGGAGACCACTTGAACTAGGAACCACTCACAGGTACCTGCATCCTTTTGCTGTCTCACTGCTATGCCCTATCTTACCACCAGAGCAGATTCACTCAGGATTGCTGTCAGTATTAATGCTGCTTTCACACCCTGCTGCAGGTGCTTCCCTGCTCACAACATGAGCGCCATCCAAATAAAACTGCAGGGTGCACCGATTTAGCTGAGCTCATCATGTCTCCTCACCGCAGCAAAAGGACAGTCCTGTATTGGCAGAAATCCCTGACAGGGCACCATGCGCAGCTCTGCATTAGGAAGGGGAAGCTCAAAGGAGCTGCATGTCTCCATTCCAGCACCAGGAACTAGAGAGCAAAACTGGCCCTGCAGGTCAGGAGGAAGATGGGAGGGTTGAAAAGGCAGCAGCAGGATGAGAGGGAAGGGAAAAGGACATGTGAATTTTAAAATAGGACACTGAAAAATGACTGAATCCACCTGGGGGCAAGCCAGCTGAGGATCTATACCAGCATCTCTGCCTCCTCCATCCCTAAAGCAGGAATTTCACAGGAGGCCGTGCAAGCACAGCTGGAGGGAAACACAGTAGCTGTTGAGCCAGCTCCAATCCGGAAGCCTGCCAGTCCTTAACAGGCCACTATCCCTTCAAGCCCCCCTAGCACACCGTTAGCATACCCCAAAACCACAGCCCCTTCCTGAAGCCCCAAGTTAACAAAAGCATCTCCCCCAAAAGCAGAGTGAGGTGGGGACTGAGCAACGGTAGGGCAGGGGCTCATCCAGGCTTCATGGTCCAGGCCAGGGTGGCTACAGGGGAGATAGCAGCTCTGGCCAAGCAGAATTATTCCACAATAGGATTTAGTGTTCCCTCTGCATGGGGAGGCTTTGTTTGGGCCATTACTGCAGGGTTGCTGAGCAACGGCAGAGATGTGTGACACGGTTTACATCTTATTAAAGTTATAAGGTTTCATTCAATGTAAATGCCAAACAAGTGCTGGCCTTGCATGGCCTGGCTGCAGAAAATAAATACTCCACTTGCTGGGGTGAGAATGTCTGCAAGATGGTCCTGAGGAGCCGTCATGGAACACACAAGGAGCCCACACTATTGTCACGGCTCCTTGCCACAAAGAGAAACGAGAGGGAGATGTTTAATCAGGTCCTCATGGTCTCTCATTAACTTCATACACTCCTGATATCAGGGGAAGGTTCAGCCTTATATCTGGCCTTAAATGTTCAGGGGTTAAAAGCTAACTGGGGCAGAGGAGGAGGGTAAACCTGAAGAGATGTTCAGGGCCAGATTCCTCATTCTGCCAGGTGCTATCATAGGGCAGAAGCACTGCTGATAATAGGAGTCCTTCTGAGGAGCAGCACCTCAGTGGTGGGAGCCTTCTCATTAGGGTTCAAGGTTGCCCATGTCTTGAACTCCCATCACCCATCACCTCAAGACTGCTGAAGTAACCAAATCCCCAGGATTCACCCTCCAGAAAGGGTTCCCACATTCAGACAGCAAGTGGCTATGGTGCAGCATGTCTTTTGGACCCAAGCAGATGTTGACTAGGGCTTGCAAGCACTTGCTTGCCTTTGAAAAGCTGCTAGCCCATCCCACTGCTGGAGATACCCCAAGGCACCCCCCCCAGGGAAAAGCTTCCTGCCTGCCAGCAACTCAGCTGGGGACTACGGCCAGCGTGAAGCCAACAGCCCCAACCAAACACCAGCTAAAACCATCCATTGCCTTTGCATCAAGCCCAGTGCTCCCCATCACCCCTTCCCAGCAATGGCTGGACATATGGTGTCGGGCACTGGGTGGTTCAACACAGTCCTCACCCCTGCTCTACCTTTCCCTGGCTGCCAAGCAGGGATCGTGATGCTCTTCAGGTGCTCTAGGCTAAGATAAGAGGAAGCTATCCTGGTTATCCCGATTGCTACCAACATCTCAGTCACATATTGTTTCAAAACACAGTGAATCACCCCACTGAAATAACAGGGCTTCCATCAACACAAAGAACAGCCAGGCACACAGCTCAAAAATAAGCCCCAGCTTCCCCTCAAGCAAAACAGCTGCTTGCAGAGCCATGCTCCTAATGCAAATACATAAATATTCCAATCGCCCAAAGAGACCCTTGTCATGCCTCAAACCATGGCTGTAGCTGTTCTGGAGATAGCTATGTTTCAGGAAGCAAGAGGTCGAGAGGTAGAAAGACTTTCCAGGGGGATCTTGAAGAAGTGAAAATGTCAACATCTCCCTCAAGAAATGCTAGTGAAAACCCCAAGCAGGAATTTCCCATAACCTCTGCCCCTGAAACTATACCAAGGAGCTGAATTATTCCAGTTGTTATTGGAATTTATTATGGGGAGCGTTTATTATAGTTAGTACTGAAAGAAGGGTTCAAAACCAAAAGCAGAAGGTTATGTTGGTACCATCTTTGTGTGGAGGGAGACAATTGCTAATTGGGAAATAAAGGGCTGGTGCAGTATTTCCCAGCTAAGGCACCATGGGAAGATGGTGCTCAATGGGGCTCGGGGAGTGGTGATTTAGCTATGCCCGTAATTGTAGGCATATTTCATTGGAAAAAGAAAGAGATTTTTATTTTCCCTATTTCTTCTTTCCTATCAAATGGCCCTTTCCTTCCTTGCATCAAGATATCCAGGAGCTGCTGTTACCCCTCAGCATCACTCCAAACTGCAGCATCCAGAAGCACTGTTAATGGTACCCTTTCTTAATGGCAGTATGGAAAAGAGGAGGGTGAACACTAGGAAAAGCAAGTTAGATAAGTGCTCTCATACCCCCTGCCTGCAAGCAGGCGGGAGCAGTGGAGGGGAGAGCCAGGTGGTGTTGTCCAAAAGCTCTCTTTGCACTGGGCAGACAAGGAAGAGCAGGCAAGGTGGGGGCTCAGGACTGCCCTTTCCTTGCCCGGGCAGACCTACGTCGCTGCCAGCTGCCTTTGTCTCAGCAGCCCCGGCTGGCCGGGAGCAGGAAACAGGAGGAGGGCGGGAGGCCCATCAGGAGGAATAATGGGGCCGGACAATCGCACCACTGATGTCACCCTTCCTGCCATCTGCTCCCAACGCCAGCCGTTCCCCCTGCCCCTCTGAATTTGCCCCACCGCCTTCCCTAGTCCCAGTGTGGGGAGCCAGGGTAGAGCAGGGATAGGGCCAGAGGTGGCAGGTGAAGGCAGGGTATGGTACAGAGTAATGGATATCTAAACCAGGTTTAGCACTCCTCTCTGAGGGTCTACGCACCTCAAGCAGCAGATCTTATTGATTACTGGGGGCTCCAAAATACATCTACAACCCAAGTGTCTGAAATCACAGGCACAGGGGAAGGAGAAAGGGGGAGAGGAGAGTTCATCACACCAAAATACAAACTCTCAGGCGCGTAATTAAAAGCTTTGGGCATCACAAGCCATGGGCACCACACCTGCTTTATGACAGATGAGGATATGGCCGTAACCCCCCTGGATCCCACTTCAGCTTTCCAGGGCAAGTGGCTTAACCTCACAGGGGTGTTCTGAGGCTTAATTAATTCCCAGTCTGCGTGCACTGGGAAAGCCAACGCATGAGCAGCAGCAGGGGCAGGTGTCCTCCTGCCTGCGGATGTGCCGGGAGAGATTTCAGCCATATGAAAAAGAACAGAAAAGGAAAAACCCGTGAATTAAAAACTGAGGCAACGCCTCTCCTCCGCTCCACCTAGCATCTCTGGTTATAATCACATCCACAGCCAGTACCTGGACCATTATGCAACAATTCGGGAGCAGGGAGGAGGGGATTGCTGCTTCTGTGAGAACAGAACAGGGACCACCAGGACAGACCAGTCAACCCCTCTGGGAGCCACTGCTCCTCTGCAGCTCATAGGCTGCAGGGTTGAAGGTGGACAGCGTCAGCTGACTTTAACTCTTCCGTGATTTCCCCATCCCTATCATCCTCCTCTTCTTCTTCCCATTGCGCATTGCCTTTGCTGCTGCTGCTCCACGTGACGTGACGCCGGCCACTGCAGAGGTGACCCTCGCTGGGAGGAAGGCGGCCGCACCGCTCTTCTCCTGCCTCGAGCAAAACTGATTATTCTGCTTTATTCCCCTGGGGATTTAAGAGCAGCTAAAGCCATTCAGGAATCAGTCTCTGCAATCCCCTCCAAATCGCCCAGTGTGAAGCATCACCGCAGCAGATTGGCGCGAGCCTGGCCCCCCCCCCGCGCTGCGAGTCCCCTTGATCCCGGCAGGGTGATGTCACCAGCAGCCAATGCGGGCGGCAGTGGCTCTGTGGGGCGGCGGGGGGGGGGGCACAACACAGATGGCTCCAGCTGGGCCCAGCATTTGATTAATCGCCTGAATTACCCTCGCTTTGCCATAAAATCGCAAGGCGGGAGGGGGGGAATGGTAAAAGAGAGCTGTCAAGAGGGTGGGCTGTGATGGAAAACCAACCTCCATCACCCACCGGTGCAGGCCTCCAGCAGCATCTCAGTGGAAGGCAGGGCCCAGGCTATGGCACCGCGGGGGCACCCTGGCCAGGGCTCCAGCCCAGCTCCGTGGCTCAGAGCCACCTCTATTATTTAACCAGGAGCGATAGAGAGAGGAGCCTGTGAGAGATAATATGCCATGACACCGGATAAGAGCTTCTGGCGTCACAGGGGAGGAGGATTACATGTCCCTGAATGGAGTTAGAGATGACAGAGGGGCAGGGAAGAGTTTTTAGCAGGGGATTAAGCTTAGAGCTCCAGGAAGGCTTTGGGGAGTTGTTTGCTGGCATAGGACAACTCTGAAGGCTGATATACCTGTTAGACTTGCCCGGGGAGGATTTCTGGAGCAGGGAGCCACGTCACTGGGGTGGGAGCAATGAGCAGGTCCTGAAGGACAGCCCTGTGGCTGCATGAGCCCATGCTCCAGCTCCCCAAAGGGTGCCAGAGAGATGCCAGCCAATACTGGTGCCAAGGGAAGGAGGATAATGTACATACCAGGCATAGCCAGTGCATACCATGTAGCCAGCCTTAAGCCAGTCTGCATCCCACCCTCCCCTTTTCTACTGGGAAGAGGGTTACAAGCATCCACCTGGAAAGGTGAGGGACAGACCGCCTACCTTCATCTTGGAGGCAGGCTGGATGAGTTCTGTGATGGAGACCTTGTCCTGCTGGAGCCTCCTCTTGACGAGCTTGGAGCAGCAGATGTTGACAGAGCTGAGGACGTGCCAGGAGTTGTACTCCACAAAGGAGCGGCTGTCAATGACCAGGGTGCCCTCTGCTCCGTTCCGCAGGAGGCTGGCCAGCTTCTTTGGGTCCATCACCTTGCGTGGGAGCCTGTCCCCGGCCATAACGGGCCCGTCCCCTCTATGGTGAGTGGGGGGCAAGGGGCAGAAGGATGCCAACACCCGTCTCCCTGAGGGAAATGAGCAAGGGGGTAAGGGGTGAGCAGGGCAGCACCCGTCCTGGTCTCCTCACACTGCTAACACCCAGGATGCCAACTCATTGTGCTGAACCTGGAAAGAGAGGAAAGGAGAAGACAACTGGTCAGCTGGGCAGGATGTGACATTCACCTTGGGCCAAGTCTCCAAAGGCTTGGCCTTCAGAAGATGCCCTCAGAAGAGTGTAAGAGTGCAACAAGCCATGCTTTCTAGGTATGTTCTCAAAGCCTGAGGGCATCTGTGGCTTCAGAGCTGCCCAAGCCAGAGGTTTCCTCTTTGTATTTAATAGCCCTCAGTGGAAGTTTCTTCCATGAATTTGTCTAACAGCTTTCTGAAGCCATGTCAACTTTAACAGGCAAGTAGCAGAATGGTTTGCCAGTCCTTCCCCCGGTTTGCTCCAAATCTGCTAACTGATGGTTTCTCTGGGTGACCCTTACTACTTGCACTGGAAGAGGCCACACATGCCCATTCCCTAATCACCTTTCCATGGTTCTCACCACATTTAGATCTCATTTAGGACCCTTTCAGGTCAGAGCCTCCTGCTGCACAGATACCTTTGACCACCTTGGCCAGCCCTGACACGCCATGTTTGAAAAGCAGGCATGAGGGACCTCCACAGGGCAAGACATCTCCTCCTTTCCCTGTTCCCAGCCCAACAGCTCCTTGCACTCAATTTCATTTTCCTGACCTCTGCCAAGCACAGACCTAATGGTTTCACAGAAGTAGCTTAGCTCAGCTCTAAGGTTTTGCTGCAGCATGGTAATCGCTAGTTCAGGACCCATCAGACACACCACCAAATCAGGTTTGCTCACTCACATCCATCATTTTACAGTGGTTTTCCATCTGCCTTTTAATCAGAGCCTGCTCATGGGTATCTTGCCAGCTTGCCTCCTGGCAAGTCAAGAGAAAATGACCTCTCTCAGAAGCCAAGAAGTTGAGCTGACCTTCACTCCTGCCTTCAAGAAACAGGACAGGCATTAGGGCAGAGGCCATGGGAAGCTGTACTTGGACCGAGATAGCCCTCAAGTGAGTACTGCTTTCCAGCATCAAACTTGCACAGACTTTGAAAGGGAGTTTGTTTACAGGGGTACATATCTATCCTTCATTTTAGGAGCTGAGGAGGGTCAAACCTGGTTCTCTCTAAGATGCCACCAGAAGAACAAGGTTCCTTCATGCCCAGCCCATGGGGTCTGCAGGAGAAAGAGGCAGGTGGGGGGCATTCAGCTCAGCATGTCTCTTAAGGTTTTAATGGCACACATCATTGTAGTCATGTTTTAATGGCATTAGGTTTTAATGCTGCTGCAGTCATTCAGAAAATAAGCCCTGGCTACTACCAGGCTCCTCTTGCTCCTGCCAGACGGTGTTTTAGAGAGAACCCGCAAGCTGTTCTGAGAAGCTTTAATGCATCTGAATTAGGAGGACTATGAATGCCATGCCTGGAAAGGCCATTGTAAAGATTTTCATCGACTTCTGCAGGAGCAGGATTTAGCCCATAGACTAGAGGAGGCTTATGCATCACACTGATCCCAGTGAGCCAGCAGTTCTTGGAAGCTCCCACAGCCAAAGCCCCTGTGGTGCGGGCACCTACTGCAATGATAGCTCAAGACACAAAAGAGAAACTTATCCCTGTCATTTCACTCAGGAGTGAAATGATAGGGATCTCAGTCACCAACCACCAAAGCTGGAGGACACCGCCAGCTCACAGGAAAGGCATGGAAAGTCACAGAATATGAGGATGGAGTTCCAGCATTTGCTCTGGCTCATGACTCCAGCATTAGCAGCCCCAATTTCCCTGGGCTACCAGACCTGCCTCCCAAAACAGAGGGTGCATGTCCCAGGCGTCTGGATCTAAGCTCCCAGTATGAGGCCACATTAGGATGTGCAATCCTCCCCTGCCCCTCTATCACATGCAGGATGTCACTGCAAACGCGTTAATTCAAATTAGAGGGCAGTGCAATCTCCTAAAAGCCGCACTAGTGATGGCCCCTCCTGGCACAAAGGATTCTGGCAGCCCCGCAGCTCCATGGCATTGCTGTCCCCAGCCCCACGGCAAGCTTGTGCGGCTCTTTGGCTCTTTGCGGTGACTCCAATTAGAGCTGCTCCTCGGCGGGCAGCCGGCGGTCCCCCAGCCACAGGGACCCCGCTCCTCCCGCCTCCCCCAGCACTCCTCCAGGGGGGCTTAAAAACTGAAACAGTTGTAATTAGGGGGTCTGAGGGGGAGCGAGGCGCGCTCCCGCTGCGATGTGACACACCTCATTACGTCGCTACCGCCTTGCCAGAAGACCCCCTGCTGTACCTTGTCTATAGAGCCAGGGCACTCAGAAAGGATGCAAATTAGCCAGCTTTTCCCCTTCGTCTTCCTTTCACACCCCACTCCCCAAATCACTTTCTGCCTCCTTTCCCCATCAGGACACCAGGCTGCGAATTCTCGGCTCTTCCAATTACATTCAAGAAATAAAAAAGGAATGGAGAGTTAACAGACAAAAAGGATGGGGATAATACCACAGCAGAGGGATGAGAGTGAAAGACTAAAGTGGGAGGAAGGAGTGATCCAACACAGGGGGCACACTGAGTACCTCCAGAGGTATGATGTGATGTCTATTCTCCAGATAACAAGTAAGGGGTAACCTTTGGAGGTCTCAAATACAAATAGAGGAGTCTGGGAAAGATAACAGATCCTTGATCACTTAACTGCTCTGAAAGGAGTAAGCCAACAGAAGAGGCCTTCCATGCATGAAGTTCTAACAGATGACTGTGAGTTTGGGTGGAAGAGATCGGAGAAGATAGACAAGGAGGCTTCCTGGCTTAGCTAATAGCCACCCTCCTGCAGAACAACCAGATAAAGGTCTTCTCCTGGTGGCAGACACATGCGATATATCAACCAGGTCCTGCTTCCAGCTCTACCTGAAAGACGTGGGGGAAGGAAGAACAAGTCCATTCTGCCTCTCTTTCTGGTGGCCTTTATGGGACATGGAGATGACAGAGTGCAGTTGTAGGGAACAGTAACCTTGGCATCAGACCCAAGGCACAAGGACTTCTCAAAAAGCATGCCCAGCCAGGTCAAAAGCAAATGAGCCACTTCTCTGCCAGCAACCACAGGACATTTTGAAGCCAGGCTGAGGGGTGGTGGGTTCATCCCCAGCTAACAGACATCCCAGGTACCAGCAGAGGCTATGAGACCTTCACAGTACCTTGCAAGGCTGTGTGTGAGACGGTCTCTGAGGAGGCATTAGAACAAGCTCTAATGCCTCCACAGTTGGGAAGGTTACCAGAGAAGGAAGATGCCTCTCTGCTTCTGCTGAGATGGGTCAAAAGGAAAACTGAAGGAACAGGCACAGCCATGGAGCACTGCTGACATAAGGGTTCTTCTCACCATTGTGTTATGAGACCAGGAGAAAAGGTTAACCTGGAACCTAAATTAGGATTTCAGAAATACAGCTGTGTCCCTCTCTTATCAGTTTATTATAGCCACCTTAATCTTCTTGAGTGTTCCTGAAGAACATTACCATAATCCTTTAATCCCACCTCTCCCTGGAGTGCCTGTAATGAGAAGATGGGCACATGGCTTAGCTGAATGGGGACAGCCAAACAGGAGAGGCCATACTGCAGCTGAGGGACAGAAAGATGGGCATAGCTTAGCACACAGGCTGGGCCAACTTCCTGCTTATTGGGGCTGCGTCCCTGGTGTCACTTCCATGGACGTGTGTGCCAGGTGAGGCGTGGTGGCCACATGAGTCACGAGCATGACAGAGATGCGTGTGGCAAGTGATCAACCTGGCTGTGACCCTCTTCTGGTCAGGCCAGGCAAGAGAGCAGGAAAACCAGAAACACACCCAACCTGAGTCTATCTGTGTGGCATGGCAGACCATGGGAACTCATCCCTGTGCTGGCTCAACACAGATCACCAAGGTGGAGGCCACTTCCCTCAATTTTTTGTCTTGCACAAGGTCCTCGCCTAAGAGATGTGGTACGGCAAGGGTGCAGATCTGGTTTCTCTTGTATTAGAGACATTAACTGGAAGCCCTGCATGTCTGCAGCAACCACAAACCTCAATAACTGGCATGTCTACTCTTTGCACCAAGCTAGGAGTTGTGTCCTGGGGAGCTTCCTCTAACATTGGCACATGGTCCAGTTGAGGAGAATCTCCCCTCACTGCCTTGGGCAGGCCAGCTTTGCTGCAGGAAGTAGCTCTGACCCCATGAAAATATTTCCATCATGTGAGATTGGATCTATAGCATGCTCCCTGTGGTGCACATCCCAGAAGCATGCTCTTCTGATGGCATCTCCATCTTGAGTTTGCCAAGGCAAAAGAGCACCACAGAGAAATGACTACTCATTTGTCCCCAGTAGCTCATAAAAGCAGCCATTCTTGAAGAGCTGCCATCTCCATCTCCACTCAGCAGCACTGAGCTAAGGGAACTGGTTTTTCCCTCTGCAGCCCTCATGGAGAAACATCCATGTCCTCTGAAGCCTGCAGCAAGATACTGCCTGGCCAGGGCTCATCCATCCATCCATCCATCCATCCGTCCATCCATCCAGGTCAGTCTTGCCACAGCCCTAGGCTTCCCAGTGAGATGCTGGCAGGACCCCACTGGCCCCAGCTCTCCAGACAGTTATTAGGATGTAAAACACAGCACTTTTTGTAAGCCCTCCACCCTTTTCTCCCTCCCCATCCCCTCATTTCTTTCAAGTGCTTTGGCACTTAGCGAACTCCCCTCGGCAGGCTCATGCTGTTTGAGGGATTCCTAAATCACGGGCCTATTACTAATTATTATTATTTTGCAGCAGCAATCAGGGACGCGGGGCTCATTAACAAGTTAGCACCTCTGGTTTCCCTGGAAACCCTCAGCTGCCAGGCAACGGCTGCGCCTCCAGCCCGAGGCAATGCTACTGCAGCGCCTTCAGCTCACTCCCCAGAAAGATGCTTGGGTTCTCCATGGGCTGACAAACCCAGATTAGCAAATGGGATGGGGCTAGAAAACTCCAGGATGTGTCCCACTGCCCCACCCCATCTGCTGTGAACTGCAGCCCATCTACTGACCTCCTTCTGCCACTCACAGCATCACAAAATGTGTAGAAGCTTCTCCCTCCCAGAGATAGATGCAGGCTTCCTCCAAGGGCAAGGAATTTGGAGCATTAATGATTCCCCAAAGTGGCAGTGGGACAAAGCTGTCAGGTGCCTGCAATAGCTGCTTTGGAGGTGATGTAACTGCTGCTGATTTCTTAGCAACTACTCAAGGTCCCTTTAAAAGGCAGCACAAAAGATTTCTCTGCTTGACGATGGAAAAAAATGGAGTGTCTTTTTTCTTCTGCTCCTTAAAATGAGGCTGGGAAACACCATTAACCACATCCACTAACCCAGACACAAACTCTGCTTGCCCACCTTTCCCTAGTGAATCTAAAGGATGAGAGGAATGATGTCTCCCTAGCCGCAGCAGCATGAAGATCTGGGGAGATGGCAATGTGGTAAGCAGCCCAGCTCTAGCTCCCGGAGACCCACAGAGGGTTTTCCCATGGCAGACAGAGGAACCACCCAGCAGCCTCCCCTTCTTCCCACAGCACACCATTGGGAGGCAGCTGCTGCACCTTTGCCAGGGTTTCAGTCTCAGCTGCTTGCTGATCTTATGATTTTTCCTTAATTTCTTTTCCCCTCCTCCTTTCTCTGCAGCAGCCTCCTTTCAATTCCCGTAGTCTGGAAGCAGCATGGTGGGGAGCCCTGCAAGGAGCTGCATGCCTGCAAGCAGCTCCCACTTCCCACTCCGCACCTCCCATTTCCCTTCTGCACCTGCAGCCCTCAGACCAGAAGATATTTTCCACCAGAGGACATTTCTGAAGGATCAGGATATCCCTCAGAAACGCGTCAGATGGTGCATTCACACCAGACAAGGGATGTAGCACTGAGGCATGTGGCATAGGGATGGTCAGCTTTGGCACATGGCTGCTCAGGGCTGCTCATGCTCAAGCCGCAGACAGGAACACAAGGATGAAAGGAAAAAGGACAGGATGGACCCAACTGCAAGGGAGCCTTTCCCATGCACTCCTTATGCTGCAAGGCAGACCAGCTCTTCTGGAGGCCAGCTGAGCCAAGCGAAGGGTCCCTCATTCCCTCCCACCACCTGATGTTGTGCCAGCAGCTTTGGATGGGCTATGTCAATAAATGCAATTGTCTCCTAGCCTGCTTCCACCAAAGAACCCAGGTGCATTTAAGGATTTTCATACTGGACATTCCCAGAAAACTTTCACTGCAGTCATAGTGATCAGTCTGGAGATCTGGTCAGGAAAAGCCAATGAGGGCAGCAGGGAAGGGAATTTATCCAGAGTCTAGATGACAAGGCCAGTATCTGCTTGTCTTGTGTTTTTAACATGATTGATATGTTTTTTCCCTTCAGTATAAACACAAGCTTTCATTTTAAAGCCTACACAACCTAAACCCAAAGGTTATGCATGATCAGCCAGCCATTTAAACACTGCTTTTGCCCACACTGAGGATGGAGCTCCCAAGCATGCTGCTTTCTAATACCAATGCTATTCCATTTCTGTCCTAATCCTGCCAAGCCAAGAGCTGGCCAGGCTCTCATCTCAGAGCTGAAAGCACCTTCAGCTTTGAGTAGCTTGGCATATATCGCAGAGGACATGTCACACTGGAGAAGGGAAGTCTAGCCCTACTGATGCTTCAATGGCCCTTGCTGCCCACTGCCTGATCTCCCCACCATTTGCTGCATGATCCCATGAGCCCAGAAGCTTATCTTGGGAATCTCCAGTAGCTTGTTTGCTTTTTTTGCAACAAGAGCAGACAGAGGCAGCCCAGAAAGGTATGCAGTTAGATACTTCTGCAGGGCTGGTCCTGCTCTCTTGTCCTAGGATACCAGACACCATAAATACCTGCTGGGTATTTATGAAAGGGTCTCCAGGATCTGCACACTCTTTTCCCACAACACCTACATGCTAAATGAAAGAAAGCACAAAATTAAGCTGTGGTTCCTCGAGGCTGCAGATAAATACGCCAGCATTTCACTGCTTAAGAACAATCCTGAGAGACATGAGCTTTTCCACGTCAGTACAGTGCCAGGGACAGTCATGGATGAGGCCAAGGCTGGTGAAGCAAGCACAGTGTTATTAGTGTCCCATATTTAAATGATAAATAGGACCCCTGGCTTCTCTGAAGAACAGCGTTGCTGAGTCCTGGCAGGATTTAAGCAGTTTCTGATGATAACCAGCGCAAACTGAGGTGCAAGTGAAAATCCTGGCACAGGTTTCCAGCCAGCAGAGGCCAATGCCCACCACAGTTGTGCCACCCCGAAATCTCCTGATGAAACTCTGGCCTTCCTTAGGAGACCCAGAATTCAACTCAGATGCAAGGGGCTACATTGGCTTTCCATGAGATGAGACACTCCCCAGGGCAGCAAATACATTTTGCAAGACTCTTCTGACCTGGTTGAAGGCTTGCTGAATTTCTGATATGCACACAATAGCCAAATTGCTCACAGGACTGGGATGAATTAGCACTAGCCAGCTCAAGCATTACCTCTCACCACAGCCCCAAGAAGGATGCACCAACTCCTGGTTTTGGAAGCTTACCTTTATCTAGAAAAAGCTCACAAGACAAGCAAAACCCAAGCTGATGTTCCTGCCCCATTCTTTTCTCTTGAGGGCTGTGATTCTTAACCGGCTGGTTTTGTTCTGTTAATCTGACATGGAGGTCAAACAAAGCATTTTGGAGGTCTTCCTCCATTCTCACAACCCTGGACAAACAGCTGCCCATTGACCATGCCGAGCTACAGCCTGCTGGTCAGATGCCATAGCTCTTCATGTATGAAATCCTACAGCCTAGCCTCTTTAATGAGAGCTGGGTATTGCAGCATTTTGTAATCTTCTCTCCTAATCCATATTATCATTGCTATTGTGGGTGGGAAGTGAGATGAACTCATTCATGGGGGTAACCAGCAGCAATATTCCCCTCATCAACTCCAGACAGACATTGAAACACTATGTGTATATATATACACACATATATATATTAATCCTAGTTTAAAAAAAAAAAAAAAAAAAAAAAAGAGATATATCATGACATCCATCCAGAGCTTTAACATCCTCCAACTCATTTCCACACCAGCAGGTCTGATTCATCCCTGCTTCTGATCATGCAACAGAAAGCATTGGGTGATCACACCGAGCCTTGCCCCTTTAGGGTTGCTGGCTGACCCCCAGGTAAGATCAGTTCAGTCCTCCCGACCTTCCTGCCCATCCTGTTATACTTCAACAGAGCTCACGCTTATCTTTATATCAGGTACTGCTGAATGAACCTTGCTCAGGTGCCAGACAAAGAGCCTGCCAAGCTCAAAGCAGAAGGGATTGAGAGAACGACACAGAATTACCAGGGATCAGCATTCAGCAAGCAAGCAGAGAATATGCCAATCTATTTTTAATGGTACAATGCAAGTGCTTTACAAAAGGATGTGTCTGGGGAGATTCTGCCCAGTCAGAGATTTGCACTGGGTTTTTTTTGCAGCAGCAGTCAACTCCTCTTGGTGCACAGGAGGCATTTTGTCCCTTCACCACCCCAGAGCATTCAGAGAGCCCCAGATCAGTTTCAGCTGGAGGCTCATCCCTCTGGGTGACCTTTCTGACCTGCTGCATCCTTTTGACTTTCCACCAGAAGAGCTGCTCCTGAGGTGGGCAGCCAGTAAGGTGTAAAGGGGAGCTCCAGGCTTGCTTGGCATCTGGTCTTTGCCCCACTGAGGCAGCAGAGCTGCCAGGGACACCCCTACAGGGTCCACTGACAGCAGCAAAGTGGTTAACCTGGTTTTTCAGAGGCGAGCTCACAAGTCAGCAGTGCTGGCACCCTCTCTGCACCAGCCCTCTACTCAACAGCCTCAAGTGCCAAGTGAAGCTCAGGCTGTGCCTGTCCACTCCCCATGCAGGGCTGCCAGCCAAGGCAGATGAAGATGGCATGAATAACTCCACTCAAGCTACGGCTCAAGGAGGACCAGGCTGCCATCAAAAGCTTGGAAACGAGGGTTGTTAGAGGCAATGCAAAAACAATCAGATGCTGTAGATACTTCTTGGTTGCTTCTTTTCAACAGCACGCCCCAGAGACTGATGGACCCTCTTTGTCTGCAGCAGAGACTGCCTGGCGTTACCCAGGAGGGGCTGGATTTCAATGGCAGATGCGTGATTTAAGCAGAAGCAGGTTTAATGTGTGGGAAGGGCGTGACTTGCTTGACAAAAAAAAACCTGCAACCATCTAATAAACAGACTGAAATTTCTACCAGAGCTTCTGCTGCATCAGCTGAATTACCATGTGCTTTAGACAGCAGCGCTCCTCAAAGGACTAAATCCCCTATTAAATGGAAGAAAAAAGGCAAGATGAAAAGAGGTGGATGCGGGCACACAGCACACCTACGTGCTGGATGAGTAACTTGGGTCGGCAGATTGGGTCAGCAGAGACGAACCGGAAAGACGCACTGCATCATTAACAGGGCTGGAGGACACGTACTGTAGAGGGGAGGATGCCAGAGTCATGCTGTCATTGGAACCTCCATACAGGATCAAAGCTGTGGTCCACCTTGTTTCACATCCCCTCACCATCACTGCCTAATAAAAGGTATTTTACAAAAGCCTGGGAGAAGTAGGATGGTGGGTATTTATGGAGTAGTCATGGAATAATTTAGGTTGAAAGGGACATCAGGAGCTCATCTGGTCCAGCCCTCTCTCCCTTAAAGGAGAGCTAATGTCAACACCAGAACAGGTTGCCTTGCTTTGGTCACCAAATGACTTGTTGCCAGTCATCAGGAGGCTCAGAAATTATGTTCCCCATAACTCAGCATGCAGAAATGCTGCACAGAGAGTCCCTTTTGCAAATTAATATAGCACCATAAAGGGGTATAGAGACATTCCTGAAGAATACAAGGTCTCTGCCCCAAGAGACCTGAAGGCTTGGCTTAAAAAAGATGAAATGAAGGCAGACAAGTCATGCATGCACACATTGGGGTGGACAAACAGGAACCATGAGGGCTTTCCACACACAGTAAACAAAGTGAGAAAATGCGTAAGAGGAGTGGGAAAGAAAAAAGGAATCATGGAAGGATTTCTAGCCCCAGATAGGTTGGTGGGATGCTCTTAATTTAATTCAATGCAAAACACATCACTTATTTCACCTTCATGAAACACAGTCCCTGATTTCTGTGCTGTTAGCACTCCCTGCTTGTGCTATGAGACTGTTCATGTACTGGAACAAATTCCAGTGAGCAACTCCAGGTTCTCCTCCAATCCCAGACTGGGCTACTATAGCACCTACTTTCTGAAATACTGATCCTTCCAAGGCACCGCGCAAACAAGTATGATCTGTCACTTTAGGAAACTGAAGGTCTAAAGAAGCATAAAACCCTACAGAAGCTCTGGCAAAGCAAAGGAAGAAGCTCTCTGCACACCAACCTAGATTACTATGTCCAGCTGTGTTTAGAAAACCTCAGAGGAAAAGACAAATAGCAGAGAGATGGAGCAAGCTATTGTATAGAAGCCATTGGTACTCTATTGGCATAGGCTGCACAGGGCTTTGTCCTAGGCATGGTCCCCCAGCATGGCCTTCCCTTACTCTTACCCTCCTTGAAGTTTCTGAGAGCCAAAGGAACTTCTCAGACAGCACAGCCTGGGGGTAGAAAGTATATAAACATTTCTGGTACAAAGAAGGGATGAGACCCTGTTTTCCTTTCAATGACCTCATGATAAAGAGGAGACAGGACAACCAGTCCAGAGCTTAGTATGCTCCACTATGGTCTCAACTGCTGGTCTGCTTCTGGCACAGCATCTCTCCCACGGGGATGTGACACATGCCATGGTCTTCCCCTCCATCAAAAGAGCAGGCAAAAGCCACCAGGGCATCACTAGGGTGCAATACAACACCCATTGTCCCTGTGGGAGCCTACACTGCCACTAATCATACCACAAGGTTTACCTGGCTTTGAGGACAGTCCCTGATACCATTAGTGTAGAGCATCTTGCACAGTCAGTTTTTACCCCCTCACATTGCCCTGGATGTATCATAAGCCTGCCCATCAATTATACCCAGGTCTCCTGAGCAAGCCCGAGAAAATCTTGAGCAGAGAGCTTGTTTAGTTTCTTATCTGATGAATGCTCCCAGGGCACTCACCTCCCTTCTCCAAGCTTGCCCATAATTACATCAGGTGCCTCCTTCCCAGTCCACATCAGGAGGGACAGGTGTATCTTCAGACAAGAAATGTAAAGCTTGAAAAACAGGTTTTAAAACCCAGAGGGCATGTGGATGCAGAGGAGTCCATTGAATCTTTCCCCACGGAATGACGGCATTGCTGCTCCAGCTGCAGGAGCTCCTCTGCATAGCAGCAGGGAAAAGAGCGGCGTGAGACCCAGCTGCTGTGCTTGGAGGACAGGGAGCACCCGTCTGTCTCTGCAGCCATCTCACCTTTATCACTGCCGTTAAGCCAACAGCAGAGGGCAAAAAGGTCTACAAACTCTGCTAGTGCAACCTCCCCACTGTCCTACCAGGCAGGGAGGATGCAGCATCCACAAGCTCCTTCTCTTTCTCAACTCCTTCGCTACAAGACTCAGTTTGCTGGAATTGTTTCAGTATGATGGCAGCATCCTCCAAGCCTGCACCATAAATCAAGACTGCCAAGTGCTGGAGCACCTCCTTTTCCTCCTTCCATTCCTGATAGTTTTAAAATGCTCTGCACCTGCCTGCACCCAGGGCTTTGGGAGCTAAGCTGTGCAGGGGAGAAACTAACCTCTGATCCCTAAGAACAGCCTCTCTTAAAGGCAGAGAAATACAAAGAGGAAAAGCACCTACATAGCACACTTCTTACCTCTTATGTAGATTAAAGCAGCTGGTGCAGAAGTAAGAGGTAGAGATGGAGTGGGGACTTGCTGATACTGATGCTAAGAGAAGTCATTTCAGAAATCCAGAGCCACAACAGGTTTCTAGCCCTTAGGGAGGTCTTTTGGGGGAGATGTGGCTGCAGGGGAAGATGCTAGTTTTCACCCACCTCCCAAGATCCAATTCGGCATTATGGGATGAGGAATATGCAACGTCCTACCCAGCCTTTGGGGGTATTTTGGTAGTAACAGTGGCATTGTGTTTAATTTTAGATGAATTTAAGCTCTCTGAAGGCAGGCACCTCAGTGGCTTTCTCATCAAGGTGCATGTCACCCAGCAAAAACATGCTCTGCAGACAAAGACGGCATCCTATTTGCAAGGATAATCTCCATGCAGCGCCTGCAGTGAATGCTCCTAAGGACTGACCACTTTGCTCAGTTCTCTCAAGCATAGCTGCAGCTAGATTTCAACAGCAGTGCTAGAGCTAGGTTTTCATTCCCTAGTCCCTGCCTTGTATCAAGGGACAACTGGAAGCCATGGGGGTTATATTCGTTGGGTTAAAAGCCTTTTGGTGTAAGGTGCTGCCATCTCAACTTGGAGACCCTTCAGCCCAAGGTTTGTGCTGCTCAGGCATGTTACTGATGGGCTGAGGGCAGGAATTTCTGCCTACTGCCATTGCAAAGAGGTATTTGGGCATCCATTTGCTGCTCATGCACCCAACTGTCCTCTCTGGTGTCAGGTGTTCGGACAGTCGTACACATCCAGTTCTGCCACCACAGCTGTGCCAGGCAAAACTGGGGACAAAACACCTGCAAAGCCCCAGCAGGCATTTTAAATTCCCAAATACCTCCAGCTATGGCTGGGAAGGTTTTCTCAGTGCTGCAGCTTATTTCATTTTGGGAACCATTACAAGCAAACCCAAAGCAAGCACAGGAACCCCCATCCAGACCCTAAAACCTGACAAACCTCTTCGGCAGAGAGAGTCCTCCCGGCATGGACACCCTCCGACAGCACCAGCAAACCCCATCTGACAGAAGCAAGGCCAAACCCATAAGCATCAATTCCCTTGCATTGAGTCCTTCCGAAAACAAAGCTCTCCACAGCCGCGTTTGGGCGCGTAGGCAGCTGTGCCCCTATCCTTTCGCCTCAGCGCAAGAGGATGAGAGAGACAATGCAAGCAAACGTTAAACACCGCTCCACGGGCAAGCTGCTTTCAAGGTTAACGTGGCCTCTGGACTCCCAGGCGCAATCCTCAATGCTACCTGTTCAGGGCTTCTTGGGGACCCCAACCATCTCCTGTGGGGGCTCTGCCTTTATACCCCAAATCAGAAGGAAATGAAAACCTCTGGCAACTATTCCCAATGCATTTGTCATCACTAGCTGCTTGGGATGGTCTCCTCCACACATGCTTCTGCAGCGCCCAGCTCCCACCACTGCAATACGAAGGATAAACGCATCTGTGCCTAGAAAAATCCAAATATCCTTAACTGAACAGCACTGCACCCCGTCCTTCCTTCTAACGAAACCGCAAATTACTGACCTGTGTACAGAGCTCCCCCAATGCAAGCTGAAGCACTGACATCAGCTTTTGCTGTTGCTCAGGAATTTAATTCTGGGGGAGGAGAAAAGGGAGGGGGGAGCAGGAAGGAGAGGGAACTTATTTATCAATAAGGGAAATAACCAGGAATCTTTAAAAACAACCAACGCTCAGCACAGAAAGAGACATTTATCACTGTGTAATAATTGGGAGAGGGTGCTCAATCGGTCCGTGCACATTAGGGGAGGTGGAGAGGATTATTTTAAACGGGCAGCTTAACTCATTAATCGCTAGCAGCGCCTTTGGAGCTTCAGCAGTGAAGTGTTGCATGAAAACCCCCGCTGCTGAACACATGCCGGCTTCGTTTAAACGCCAAGGACACAGGGCGACACTCCAACCTCTTTCATTATCAGAAAAACCACAGCGCTGTTAACACCGACTCCTCAAACACCAGCCCTCAGCCCCGAGAGAAAACCCCTCGGCCCGCGACCCCCGGCCTGGCAGGACAGCGCGCGTTCCCCTCAGCTCCCCAAGCCGCCTCCTCACCTGCACCACCGCCGCCCGGCAAGCGCGCACCTCGAACGCAGGGTGGGATTTTCAACACCACCACCCCCCGAAAACAAGCGCAGCGCGCCCGACATGCGCGGCCGCGGAGCGCCAGCCCCCCCCTTTCCCAATCCCCGCGGCGCAGCCCGCTGCAGGGTTGCTCCCTCCCCATCCTCAGCACCCCCCTTCACTTTTTTTTCCTTGCCCCAGAATAATTCCAACCCTCCGTTAAACACCCAAACCCCTCTATCTATATACATTCTATGCACATCTATACGCGTACATGTGTAGGTGTATGTTTTCGCGCTATCCACCGGCGCTGGGGGAACGCAGGCTCCGCTCCGCACATGCGGGCGCGCTGTGCCGCGCCTCCCCCCCCACCCCGGCTCGTCCCCGTCCTTCTCCCCCTCCCCTCCCCGCGGTCGCAAGGACATCCGAAGGGGCTGCACTGACCCGGCGCGGCGGGCGC